>VDFB02193867.1:783851226-783864632 GCA_007258455.2 Sequoia sempervirens | reverse complement strand
CAACACCAACTACTCATACTTGCAACACATAGCCATTGTGTAGGTAGAAATACAAAAATGGGGTTTGACTTAGGCAATCCCCTATATGGCACAACCCTTCCCCCTATTTCATGTGTGCAGATTATAGATATGAAGTGAATTGGAGGAAAATTGAATACATAGTTTCTCAATGCTTATTCAAGCATTCAAGTCCTACAAGTTAAAAAATCAAGGAAAATGGATTTTATTAACAATAAAAGAGGTTTAGATAGTAACCTCAAAGAAGAAGAACCTACAAACATAGAGAAACAAGAGATTGAATTCTAATTTTGAGTAGTTATTTCATAGTCTAAGGCACCGAATGCCCTTGTCCATCTTTCTAAAGCCCAAATTTATATGCCAAGTTCTTTTGTGTCTATCCTCTATTGTTCTATTTTATTTATTTTTTATTAGTTGTGTTTTTTAGAAATAATCTTAGTTTAATTCATTTTTAGAATTAACCTAGGAACATCATTGCATTGTAAAATTTAATCAATTAATCATATCAACACATCAAAATTCCAAAGGGACTAAAGCATGATCCACCATTTTGGCTCTTCCATTGAGGTTTGTAGTCAAGTGGGTGTTGAGACTAATTTTATTCCCTTTGCCTTTGTGATATTGGAACTAGTGTAATTTAGGCCCTAGATCCATTTTTCCAACATCTCAAGTAAAAAGGAATCCTAAAATATTACAGGTTGATGAGAAATAAATAGGCTCTAATAATAATTGTTGGAACATTCAACCTCTATCAAAATATGACTTCATTGGATGAGACACAAGGCTTGGAATACAACAAATTGACAATCTGAGACTTATATGTAAATCTAAAAATTAAGTTTCCTTAATATGGAATTACCATTATTAGATCCATCTTATTTATGATGCCAAAAATCAGCCAACATAACTTGATTATAAACACTACCTTATGTGAAACTTAAAAAATATATATATAAATATTAACATCACCATAAGATATTAGAAATGAGACACAAAATAACAACACAAGAGAATGACATAACACATGGTTTACATGGGGAAATCCTTGTGGGAAAAAAATACACCAAGAGGAGAGGCCAAATAAGAATTATCTTCAAATAGTGAGATTCTAATACAACTGCTCCCATTCTCCTCTTTTCCTCCAACATGGAAACACTTGTGCACCTATGAGAAACCTCTTTATGCCTCAACCTATCCTTGTTCCTATAGTAAAAATCTAAATTAAACTATTCCTCATAATTTCTACATCCAAGAAGTTATTTTTATAGAGTTTTGAAGACATCTTAAACCCCAAACATGGCTCCCAAAGATGTTCCTTAATTCCAAATGTCCCAATACCTTTGATTGCCACCATAAAATATGAAAGTACACTTGTTTTGGCTCCAATGCTTTCCCTCCAACTTGGATTCCCAAACTTGGAAGATAAACATTATATTAAATCTAATAAAAGATGAAATATCAAGAGACAATTGTTGCCTCTTTCGAAACACCCACTTGGAGAATACCAATAGTCACTCATTTTTACTTTTCATTATATTTTATTATTTCATTCTAGGCATCCACATGTAGGTAAAACAATATTAAATATTTATGTCCACAAGTCACCTTTACCATTGCTAGTGGAATCCATCACCCCTTATGAATATATTACAAACAATAGTGAGAACTAATATTACAAAATATTTTCCCAATTCACCTTAAGTGCCTAGGGACACTTTCCAAGGATGTTGGAACCATGCGATATGACTTAATATTTTCAAGGTAGATACCACCTTAATCCTAAAATTCTCCCACTTGACATCATACATTATAAATACATCCATAGGAATCACAAATAAGGGAGAAATATACCTTAGTCAAACATGTGCCTTCCAAGTATTCATCATGCTCTCATGCTTCAACAAGATACCTATAAAAGCAACCATGATAACTACCATTAGGAAAAAAAATTCTTTCATCCTCCACCATGCCACCTATGGAAGAAAGAGGAACATTCCAAGGTGAGATATATCAAATTTCATTGAAAATTGCACCAATCTTTACATGAACATAGGCATAAAATTCAAATGGTAAAAAAGGATCTGAGTAGCTACCTTACTCATACTAGCTACAATAGCAACCACAACAAATTTCAACTCATCCAATCTAATCATACCTCAAACTGAGGTATGCAAATCATAAATATAACTTCATACCATCAACATACATTTATCCAAAATTCATAATCAAGTCTCTACATATATATCCTCTCATCTCAAATGTAAGGCACCAATGTACAAATGACCACAAACAAGGCCAACTAACAAAGTATGCATTAGCAATAAAACAAACTTGTGGATATAGATAATCCACATCCGTATCATCCCACTACAATAAAATGGTTGGCCTGTCCACTTAGCTACATAAATCATAGATATTAATCCAATGAAACATGCAAACTCATCATCACATTAGTAACTAAATAACCAAGATATCAAAGAGGATAAATAGACATATATCTAAAAACTCCTAGTATAAGAGTACTATCAAATCTAAAAATAGATCAATGCATAAAAATTGCACCTATAGTATTTCACATAGAGGATGTGGATAATTCCTCTATTACATAGTTTCAAGGAAACATACAATGATTTACAAATACTGTAAAAAAATATGCTACAATAATTCTCTCACTACTAGTCTCCATAGCTCTCCTTGGTTATTCACACTCAACCATTTGAACCAAACATCTAGGAAGAATACCATGACCAAAGAGAGAACCTATAAATCAAACCTTATTCTTGTTCCATACTAAACTATGATGTAGACCCAGGAGATTCAACCACATTCAAAGCAACAACCTACCTTCAAGAGGCATCTAACAAGATTAAAATGACCTATTTGAGAAATTCAAACAATCCTTAAAGTTTTATAACAATTTGAAGCATGATTTCTCACTTTCATCCTTGAATCTTAGTAGTAGTGCAAACTCAGTTTTTGGCCTTTAACTCAAATACTCTCCAAGACACATGAAAAATTTATGATGGATTTAGATACCCATTTTAGAGTTGTAACACATATCTCAAAGTTAGATATAAGTCTTTTGGACCAATCTCCTAAAATCACCCCTTCTACGCTGTCCTAGTTAGGCTAATTAGGCCTAAATTACAAAGCAACATACTTTTAGACTTAACATAGATACATGAAACCTTAAGGAAACATTTTTTATGCCCTCAAACCTCCAAAACCACAATTTTTTATCAAGGTTAAATCTTCCAACATAGCAAACCACAAAACCCTCAATTTCATGCCAAATTAAGAGGGTTTATTCAAAATCCCACTTACACAACCTCCTAGACTATGCCACTGACTAAAACATCTATATTTTTAACCCTTATATGCTCAAAAGTTAAAAGAAACTGCACACTCTCATTTTTTTTAAAAACCCTAGACCCAAGGCTCTATTTTCATGTGTCTTTCTTCACAAAACTCATCAATACAATAGGCTTTCTCCTTGGTTCCTTCTCCACAACTCTAATCATTAAACCTACAACCTATTCAGATTCCCTAAGGCCCATTACACTTTTTATAGTAGGTATAGTCAGTGTAAGGGCCCTTTAAAGCCCTTTAAAACATGTTTTTGATCACAAAACCCTCAATAGGATGCTCTCGGCCTGTTGTAAGAAAGTAAAGATATCTAACACAAAACACTATTAAACTCCTTCAAACTTGATGCAAAAAAATATTGACATAGGTCTCCACAAGATATAAAATATTACATTACAAGATCAGACTGTATGGATTTGTACTGGGCTGCAAAACATCAAGAAACTCAGAAATGAATGAGGAAAAATAGAGTTCTTATTTCACTGCCTTCAATCTCCAAGCCAACATTACAATTAGTGTTCACATTCCTTTTGAAAGGTTTCTCCATCCTCAACCAATGACCAACTTCCTTATAACCAATTTTTAAATCACTAATGACCATTGGAGGTCATAATCACACCTTTTACAATACCATTACATACTTTGTAATGTTTACATTTTTAGATCCTCTTAGTCACCTAAAATATTACAAATGGTCTATGAGACCTTATTTAGAACAAAAATAACATAGAAAACAAAAATTTGGACTCAAACCTTTGAATACTAGACTTGCCACCCCAATAAATGTTCAAAAATTCAAAATTTTCACTAAGGGTTGAGGTGCCCTTGCACCATACACCCCCCTAAAAGGAGTTCATGCCCCATGAATTAGGCGTTATACCATTCTTCTCAAGCTCGAAGCATCCTCCTCTAATCTTCAAACACCTGTCACAAGTTCAAGTACTAAAAGTTCATACTTTTCCTTGCATCTCTGACTAAGGTTGTCATAGGATATGACTTCACTTCCTTGTGTAGACCTACCAATGGTCTTTTATCAGTCCTCTGCTCAAAACTTGATGATACTCCTACACCAATACCTGCAACACATGTCTTTATACCTGCACACAAACAATTGTTAGTCATTGCATAAGTTGTTTGCATCTTTGCCATATTATCATACTTGGATTTGTCCTCAACAACTAGGCCACACTACCCTTTCCTTACTGTCCTTTGTCCCATTGTCCTAGCAGTATTTACTACCACTATACCTATAGATTTATCACTCACTATGCACCCTCTACTATTAGATTTATTGACCTTTGTATTTTTAAATCTAACTTTCTTTACAAACTCACTCTACACTATGGGACACACAATAGTTCCTATCAAAACTTTGTCAGTCAAACTCACTGTCAAACTAGAATTTACCCCTATTGCACATGTGTTCTTAGTCCTAGACCTGATTACAATATCAGAATTCTTGTTGTCTTCCACAACATTTATCAACTCCTTCCTACCAACCTTTGACTGCAAATCATTCTCATACACGCTTCCTACTTCCTTAACATTACTTGTTTATGCCTTCACTACTCTCTAGCAATAAGAACCTAGTCCATACCTACACATACACAAACATTACTATCTTCAAACCTTAAAGGGTCCTTTTTTCTAAAAATAACCACCTTAAACTTACCTTTATCCTTCTCTTTTCCCTACAAAGGAGTTATTTTAAAACTTTGATCATCTTTCCAAATTTTATAGGTATTTTCCCAACCATCATACATGGGCCTTCTATCAAATTTCCATGGCCTCCCAAGAGTAGATGGCAATAATCCATTGGAAATATGTCACACAAGACTCTATCCTTGTACTCCCCAATCTGGAAATCCACATAGGCTTTCTCATTCACCCTAAGGTTTGACTATCATTCACCCAAGAAAATTTGTAGTGTGCTACATGAGGTATCTTGTCCACCTTTTCCCTAGACACCATATTATCTTGAGAACTAGAATCAATAGCAAATCGGCACACTTTACCTTTGTATTTGCACCAGGTTCTGAATAGGCTCCTTCTTTGGCTCATGTCTTCCTCCTTAGGTGTTTGCAATAATGTTCTCCTCATCATGAGTTCTTCTCCTACCTATTGGTTAATAGATTTTTCCTTTAGAAATAAAGACAAAAAATGACTCAAATTGCCTAAGAGGAAGAACAAATAGTACCAACAACTAAGTTACTTGCAACGATAGTTGTAAGTGCTCTCTACTTATTTTACAAGGTGCAACTACCTTTGAACATTTTAAAATGAATGAAAACTTAGGGTATGCTTTTAACTAGAAATTAAAAAAGGTAGACTAACATTTACACGTAACCATGAAAATAAATGCAATGAACAGATTCAAAAAGAAATAAAAGTAAACAACTAATACAAAGCCCATTTATTCCACACTCATAAAGAAAAAGGAAAAGAATGAGTGACAAATTTTCTTTTCAATAGATGATTTATTCTTCATCCAAAGCTCCAGAAATAATTTCACCTACAATTAGCTATGATAGACTTAATATTTGAAGGCAACTACAAGAGTACAAAGCCTATTAATAATTTAAAGAAAACATTTATAAATGCAAAGATATAAAAAACACTTTCTTTATTCCTCCAATATCAAAATTTTGAGCACAAAGGATCAACACCCTACACAACCAACTGTACAAAAGAAAACCCAAGACAACCCTTACTTTCCCTCTTTTCGAGAAAACATCCACAAAAAGATGCATTCTATTAGCCAAGAGGCCAATATATACATGCACATCCAAAACTTATACATTACAAAAAGTAATGGTCTTGAAAATGACCAGTGACAACTGTTTTAAGGAAAGACATTATTATTCCCTGTCACAAAAATATTCCATGCATTTCACTAAACCACTGGCAGTGCCAGAACTCTATACAGCTCCAATTGCATTTCCATAAATAAATTATTGAATTCGACATGTTCCTCTTCTTTATCGAAAACATGGATGGTCCTGTTATATTCCACATAGCTAGTTTTCTCCTTCTAGGCTAGTGAACATAGCTGAGAAATGATGTCAAATTGCTCTTCCTTTGGACAATTCATGTCAGGTTGGAGAACAGGAACAAGCTCATCTTCCCATTCCCTGACAGCACCCTAAAGTACCAGTTTAGGAGAAATCTCTGAAATCAAAAAACTCTACTACCTTCCCTTACATGCAGATCTATTTAACTTCAACGGCGAAGAGTGGTCATTTATTCACTAAGAAAACATGTCAAACCATTTTCCAACTTCCTTATTAAAGAGCTATCCTTTTAGAGGATCTCTAAAGATTACATTTAAACTTTCTATTGTCATCTCAAGAAATTGGAGAAGAGATTCCTTAAAGATGTTGTACACTTCATTAAATTCTCTAATAATTTTGGAAACAATGCATTCTACTGCAATCACTCCATTGCTATGAGCTATAAACTTGTAACCATGAGTCAGGAGTTCTATAGTTTCCAGAACCATCGATATCCCAATAACACAGAACATCTTTTCTAAAAGCTACAAAGGGTTGGGTGATTTTGAAACATCAGAACTTAGTGAATTGGTTTAGGATTTTAACAAGACCATGACAGTTATAAAAAAATTCTTAAGTCACGACTCACACAAGTTTACCATGAAAGGATGAGTTTAAAAAAAATGTCTTAAAATAAAATTTCTCAGGGTAACACTACCTCTCAATTTGTAGGTCTTCTTGAACTTTCACACTCTTCCTCTTGAATCAATTGTGTACTTCTCTCACTCCTTCTATCACCACTTGAAGTTGAACCTTGATTTTTAGGACACTTTAAAGATGGTTGTCCAAATTCATTGTACCTATAACACCTTCCTGAGAATTCATTGTAATGTCTCCTTTTCCTAAAGTTTGTCCTTCTACCTCTCCATCCTCCTCTTGCTTTAGGAGCTTGTTCTTTGTTCTTCTCAGCATCTTCATGGTCTTCCTTAGGCTTCCTTGATGTTGAAGTGGTGCCTCTACCCCTAGAAGTGTTGCCTCTTCCTCTTGCTGCCTTCTCTTGTCTCCTCTTTAGTTTTTCTTTTGTTCTCATTGCCATTTGAATGCATTGTTCAACTGATTTAGTTGCCAACAAGTAGATCTCATCCTGAATGTTATACCTCAAGCCATTCAAATACCTAGCAACTATTTCTTCCTCATCCTATTCATGTTTAGTTCTTATGCTTAGCCTATAAAATTCTTTAGTATATGCTTGCACATCTAAATCCTTTTGTCTAAGATTTTGTAACTTCGTAAGCAATTGAACATTATAATCACAAGGAAGGAATTTACCTTTCAGTTTGGTCTTCATCACCTCCCAAGAAGTAATCTTGTTCTTCCCTTGTCTTTCCTTTTCCTCTTGCAAAAAATTCCACCATAGCAAAGCATGTCCTTTCAATTTTGTTTTTTCCTTCTTCACCTTGTGCTCTTCGTCAATTTCTTCACTATCAAAGTAGTTCTCCAAAGCCCCTATCCAATCCAAGAACTCTTCACTATCAAGTTTTCCTCCATACATAGGCACATCCATTTTCCATGCCCATCCTTCTTCACAGCCTTCAAAAGCTTCACAATTCTCACATCACCTGGATCCATCTCATCTTCAGTTTCATTTTCATCTTCTTCCACTCTTTTCTTTGCCTTCCAAGCAGCCATATCTCTTTTCAAGGCTTCTATTTCCTTTACATGGTTGTCAAAATTATTTGCAACTACACTTCCTTTAGGAGGAATTTTCACAATCCTCTCTTCACCTACCTACAAAACCAATTGAAAACACTAACACAAGATTTACTACTATGCTCTGATACCACTTTGATGCAGACCCAAGAGGGTCAACCACATTCAAAGTGACAACCTACCTTCAAGAGGCATCTAACAAGATTAAAATGACCTATTTGAGCAATTCAAATAATCCTCAATGTTTGACAATAACCTGAAGCATGATTTCTCACTTTCATCGTTGAATCGTAATACTAGTGCAAACTTAGTTTTTGGCCTTCAACTCAAGTACTCTCCAAGACACCTAAAAAAATTATGATGGATTCAGACACCCATTTCAGAGTTGTAACACATATCCCAAATTCAAATATAAGTCTTTTGGACCAATCTCCTAAAATCACCCTTCTACACTAACTTAGTTAGGTTGATTAGGCCTAAATTACAAAGAAACATACCTTTAAACTTAACATAGATACATGAAACCTTGGGGAAGAATTTTTTATTCCCTCAAACCTCTAAAACCACAATTTATTCTTAGGGTTAACCCTTCCAACATAGAAAACCACAAAAACCTCAATTTCATGCCAAATCAAGAGGATTTATTCAAAATCCCACTTACAAAACCTCCTATACCATGCCACCAACTCAAAAATCTATATTGTTAAACTCTATATGCTCAAATTTTGAAAAAAAACTTCACTCTTATTGATTTTCACAAACCCTAGACCCAAGGCTCTATTTTCATGTGTTTTTCTTCACAAAAATCATCAAGACAATAGGCTTATCTCATTGGTTCCTTCTCCACAATTCTAATAATACTCCCTAGGGACCATTACACTTGTTACAATAGGTACATTCAGTGTAAGGGCCCTTTAAAAGATGTTTTTGATCACAAAACCCTCAATAGGGTGCTCTCAACCTATTGCAAGAAAACAAAGATATCTAACACAAAACACTATTAAACTCCTTCAAACTTGATGCAAGAAAATGTTGACATAGGTCTCCACAAGATATAAAATATTACATTACAAGATCAGACTGTACATATTCGTACAGGGCTACAAAACATCAAGAAACTTAGAAATGAATGAGGAAAAACAAAGTTATTCTTATTTCACTACCTTCAATCTCCAAGCCAACATAACAATCAATGTTCACATGCCTTTTTAAAGGTTTCTCCATCCTCAACCAGAAACCAATTGCCTTATAACCAATTTTTAAATCACTAATGACTGTTGGAGGTCATAATCACACCTTTTATGATACCATTATATACTTTGCAATGTTTGCATTTTTAGACCCTCTTAGTCACCTAAACTATTAAAAATTTTCTATGAGACCTTATTTAGAACAAAAATAACAAATAAAACCAAAATTTGGACTCAAACCTTTGAATACTAGACTTGCCACCCCAATACATGTTCAAAAATTCAAAAATTGCACTAAGGGTTGAGGTGCCCCTGCACCAAAATGTACCAAGTTGTGTAATGTAAGATATCCTTCACCATTCCCAAACTGAAAGGATATCAACATCTAATTTTCAAATCAAATGAAAACATCAAAGAAATATATGTATACCTATCATATTGAAGGTAGATTAAAAAAAACAATTATTTCCACAACAAAGGGAATATGTCCAAAGCCACAAACCATTTCCCGTACCTCTCCAAATAAAGACAAGATGCAAAATAAATAATGCATCTAATAATTTGGTGGGAAAAGCATCTCAAATCATTCACTTTCCAATTAGACCAAGAGTGGGATACAATATTGTCTTGTGCAAACAACACCAAGAAATAAAAACCCTCTCTTTAGATCCATAATGGATTCAAATCCATAGCTAGGTGTAGGCTCCTTGGTCTTCCTACTAAAATCCTCATTGAAGATTAAACACCTCAACATACAACCTCTATAAGTAAGAGATCTCTTAGCCTTACCCAAGACTCTCTAGTCTTCATGATCATCCACCAATAAATACATACCAACTTGAAATGCAACATTACAAAATCATGAATTTCCAAGAAAATGATTAATACTAAAAATCGAAGAGAACAATTTCAAGACCATGTCAAAGTTCCAACTACAAAATTAGGAAAAAAAACATGACATCATAATCTAACATATACTCCTAGGATACCATATTCTTTGTATGAACATATCATGGTCTTCAGAGAACTTGTACCATGCCAAAAGTCTAATATACAATCAAGAGTACATCATGATATAATAATAATACTATAAACCAAGAAACATCTCTAAACATAGGAAAATAAACATCCATCATCAAATTATGAATGCGCATCACTACCAAATCTCCCACTTAATCATGTAACTAAACTCTCTAGGAATTGTGATAAGCATCTCCTAAATGAAGATCTTCCTTGGCCACAACACAATCATAGAACTGAACACCATGATATCCAAAAAGGTAAATTCAAAACGCAATATCCAAACCAAGAAGATAAATTACCACACATCCTTTGTTAATAGAACCGAAGATGTCATTAAACTCTCACTGCAATCTAAAGGTAGAATCTAAGAGCCCATTATGACACTAATAACCATTACAAAAGACCATCCATAATTTAATCAAATATTATCCATGGCTCACTACACACTACAATAAAATAACTTAGAACCAAAATATTGAAACAAAGAAGATAGAACACATTATGTAAATAAATAAAGCTTGCATTGAAAGTAATATTGAGTAATACATGGCATAATGACCAATATCATTTCCAATACTCTACTAAAAGTGAATAAAATTTTTCATGCACCATAAACTACTGCTATAGATTCAATTAACTATATCATGTACTCCCAATAAAATTTTCTTGCATAAACATACCAAGAATATAGCCTACCAATCAAAATCCACATCAAACAATTTTACAAGATATACACATATGTTTAACATATCAAAGGAGAAATATATAATCAGTGCTCAAATCTCAAATAACTAAAAACTAGATACAAGCCCATATTAGTATCATGCAAAATAGAGATAATAAAGTTAACATGTTGATTTCCAAGACTCAAACACTAGGATCAGTGGTAGATCTAATTTTCCAAAAAAACCCATATAAGAGTAACCATAGATCGATAAGAACCCTTCAAACATCCATGCAAAATCTTAACTATCTTCATCCAAAACACCTTGAATACAATCTCATCATAGATCTATATACCACATATTTTAGTTAACATGGAAAACATACAAAACTATCTTTGTAAATATGAAACTAATTTAAACATCTAGACATTCACATCAAACATATCATCTGAATACTAGAATAAGCACAAATCTAAAAAATAGTCACTCATTTTTCCTTATCCTTATCTTTTACTGTCCCATTCTTGGTTTCCACATGTGGGGAAAATAATATTAATTATTTATGTCCACAATTCATCTTTGTTGCTATTAGTGGAACCCATCGCCCCTTATGAATTATTACAAAATAATGGTGAGAATTAATATTAAAAAATATTTTTCCAATTGACCCTAAGTTCCTAGGGACACTTTCTAATGATTTTGGAATCATACAATATGAGATAGGATTTACAATATAGATGGTAGCTTAATCCTAACATAAGTGGCTCAGTGATTTTCCTCATCTTCATGTACTCATTCCTAATCTAGATACAACATGAAATAAATCTATTTTTGGGTAATAAGAATGATCATATCATAGGATTGATTGGTTCTAGTTTGAAGAGTGCAAGTATCTTTAGAGAGAATTGCAATAAAATTTAAGGAATCTCATACCCATGAATATTTTGGACCAAGGTTTGGGATATTTTTGGAGATCCACATAATCCTCCATTCCTAGATGATCCTATATCGGGTTGTCTCATTCCAATTGATGATGTTGATAATTTACCCTTTGATGATGACACCTTAGAAGATTTTGAATATGATGTAGAACTTGAGCATCTTGATGATTCAAAACAATTCTCCTATAGCTCCTATTTCTCAAATTGAGATCACACATTCATCTTCTAATTCATTGAGAAATTCTAGTGATTCATTGCAATGAATATCTAATTGTCTTCCTAATTAAGATTCCTATTTATCATACATTGCATCTTTGTATGTGGTCTCACATTTCAGATTTAGAGGACCAATTTAAGGGTTTATCTCTCCTATTTGATGACAATCGTGGCACAACTATTGCTACTTCATCTTTATCTTTGAGTTAATTCTGTAGACACTTGAAAATTGATACTAACATTTCTTGACATCAAATTGCACTAATTATTCTTCCAATGTTAAATAAATAATTTAATTATTTAATTATTCTAATGTTATCTTCTATAATTAGGGAAATTTTAAATTACTTAATTAATATTAAATCCCCCTCCACTATTAATTAAATAATTAAATAATTTCATATTATTTATTCTTCCATGATTAATTAAATAAATTATCATTATTTAATTAATTATCCAAATTTCCCATTTCCCAAATTAAATAATTATTTTAATTATTTAATTTATCTATTTATCTCTCAATATTATCCAAAATAAATAGAATTATTTATTTTCTTTATTTATTTCCACTTTTGCACATGTAAATAGTAATAAATTTATTTAATTATTAAATATTCATGCAAATTCCACCTCATGTATTGACTGAGACTTAATCTCAATCCACTCATTAATCAAATCAACTTCACTCCCACTCACTTTGAGTTCACTTAGTAATCAATTCAATCCACTAACTGCCAATCTTAGTTAACACTCCAATCAATCCTCTTAATTAATCCATATCATCAATTACCTTAAATCATGCAATCACTTAACTATCCATCAATTCCTCTCCTCAATTATAATCCCTTTATCCTTTTAGTCTCTCCTCTGATCTTGACCATCTATCAATGCCACCAAAAATCTATAAATTGAACCATCCTATGATGCATTATTCATCTTAGATCATGCAGAGAAACTATTCTCAAATCATTGTAGTTATTTATTCTATTGTGCTTGGACTACTTACACCATTCTCCAAGGTGAATAGAGGATAAAAATTGAGCTATAAGGTAAATTGTGTATTATTTTGTGTGTAGGTTTATTTTCATTTAATATTATTTGATTTATTTTCTTTATTGATGTGATCTTTTGGTTGTGATTATTGTTGATTATTGCTTTTCTTTTAGTTTCACAATTGAATTTATAGGTCATATCCATTCTAGTTTGATATGTTCCCTTGAAAGTTTTCATTCTCAAGGTAGAAAATTAGTTTGACTTAGAAGCTTCTAAGTTATCCTATTCTACCAT
>VDFB02193867.1:783770375-783851126 GCA_007258455.2 Sequoia sempervirens | reverse complement strand
AAACTAAAAGAATGAATATTATATGTTAATGAATGAATGTGAATATGTTAATTAATGAATTTTATATGTTAATGAATGAATGCTATATGTTATTAATGGATGAATGAATGATTAATGTTATATGATTGGGTATAGGGAATTGAGAGTGATGTGAGGGGGCAGGGGGGCCAAATGAGCTTCCACCATCACGTGGTTGGCCCTGTTAAGTAGAGAATATTAAACTATTCTCAAAAAAAAAGAGAAACTCAATAAGGTAATGCACTTTTCAATATAAGAAATGCATTGTTTGAAGCATCAAACTAATATGCAAAGATGAAAGAAAGTGCTAACTTTTCACTATGGTGGCAGAAAAATGATTCTTTATACCCTAAATCCATGCTTTGCATCATAATTTGAGCATAATATTTTCAAATGGAACCCTATTTCATTGTTCATGTTTTGAATGAACATTTTAACTACTTGTTTCTCAAGTATGTGACATGGACTTTTACTAGCTAGGTTATGTCATATTTATAAGGAGGTGAATGCTTCTCCAACATTCTATTTCATAGTGCA
Organism: Sequoia sempervirens; assembly: GCA_007258455.2. Lineage (NCBI taxonomy): Eukaryota > Viridiplantae > Streptophyta > Pinopsida > Cupressales > Cupressaceae > Sequoia > Sequoia sempervirens. The sequence goes on along the minus strand of VDFB02193867.1, from coordinate 783,850,571 downwards.
TAAGTCAGTCATTGTTGTTTCATGCTCTATATTATAGGAGAAATGTGAGATAAAATTCTTAGCTAGTTCATTAAAGATCCTTATGCCAATAGGAATTCAATAAAACCACTCCATGGCTAGCCCTCCTAAGCTTCTTGGGAAGAGGTGTATGAGATAAGTATTATTATGCATAACCTCTAAACAAGCTACATAGATTTCTCTCATATGATCACGAGGGTATCCCTTTCCTTTGTACTTATCAAATTTCTATATTTCAAAGTGTTGTGGAAAGGAAGGCATAGGTAAAGTCCTATCAAATGGATAGGGGCATATATATCTTCTAATGCATAGCTCTTTTTTGGTGGCCCCATGTGAATATTAGAATTTTTTTGTTTCATATTTGAATAGTTTGGGAGATTGTAAGCATGAGTAAATGTGTTGAGATTAGAAAAATGCTTTAATGGAGTGGATTGTTATTTTTGGTTCATGACATTTTTATTTTGGAATTTTGTATGGATGTTGTGTTGTGGATTTATATAGTTAGGTGGATTGATATATTGCTATGAATTCATGATATTTTGGGTAGAGTTGTGTTGGTAGGTATTTTGATTATGTGGGTGAAAATTATGATTAGGGTTTGATGTGAGATGTTTGGGATGTTGTGTCATGGATTTGTAGTTTTGATAACTAGTTTATTAGTTTCCTAGTATGTGAGTATGAATGTTAGATTTGTTACATTGGTGGTTTTCGTTGCAAAAAAAGATTGACCTATTAATGTTCAATACAAATGCTAGATTTATACAAGATCCATAGGAGATAGTTAAGCCATGTCACAAATCCAAGCGTCACATTTAACCAAGGAGAAAAAGGGACACACCATCTTGCAACAATCCCCCAAGTGCAAGCGAGGGGTTTGAACCCATGACCTCGGCTCTGATACAAATTGTTACATTGTTGGTTACCATTGCACCAAAAGATTGACCTGTTAATGCTCAATACAACTACCATATTTATACAAGATCCATGGGAGGTGGTTAAGTCATGTCATGAATCCAACACCATGTTATACCAAGGAGACCAAGGGACACACCATCTTGCAACAAGATATTAGTGGTTGGGTTTTATGGGTTGTATATTATGGCAGTGCTTATGAAAGGTGATATGATTTTGATAATGTATGTGGATTAATTATCAAGGTGTGGGTGACTATCTAATTGGATGTTATGTTGTATAATATGTTAGTGATATTCATAGAGTATGTAAGAGCCTAAGTATGTATGAGTGGTACTATCACTTGTGTGGAGCTAGTAGGAATGGTTGTTTATGGGGTGTTTGCAACAAATTTTGAGCATTTAATGGGGGAATTTTTAGGGGTTTGGACAGCGAGTTTTTGGTTTGGTTGTAGGGAAGGTGGTATGTTATTGGAACTAGTTTCTTTGAAGGTCAAGGATGGAAAATTATTAGTGACATATTAGATGAATCTTATATCAAATGTGGAGGGAAATTTATCCCCCTATTGGGAAAGCAACAAGAAGTAATGATCTAGCTTGGGCAATAGAATTATTTTGACTAGTTTCATTGCATTAGGGTTGATAGGACTCTTGAAAAATCTTGTGGTTCTTTATTTGTCTATTCCTTGTTCTAAGGTTTTGAGTGGTTCATATGAGTTAGGGTTTATCAAATAATGTTTATATATTTTCTTTCCTTCAAAAACATAACTCTATGATCACTTTGATCACTTGTTATTTTCCCGCGTTGACCGATTGAGTTGTTTCCTAGTTGATCTAGTTACAACTTGAGACATTATCCTCATTTCTTGACCAACCCCTTATTCCTAGCGATACCATTCCAACCAATTATTTTAAAAATCCCATGGTTAATTATTGTTTAAATTCTCAAGTGGTTTTGAGTTGAAAATCCTCTTAAGATAATCCTTTCTTGAATATTCAGCCAAAATTTCTATATTTGAGTCATGAATATAAATTTATTGAGAAAATACCTTACTTCTTGTTAGCTAGTGAAGTCCCTACTTGAAAACAACATTAAGTGCATGTGAAAATTACTCCACTTAAGTTTCTTTTCCCTCACTCAGCTTTGACCACATGGCCACATATAATTGCATCACATCATATTTGATCCAATATTTTTTAGTTCCCTTGGTGTGAATTTTGATGGCATCATTGATCTCATCTCAAGGATACTTGTCTAAATCCTATGCCATCACACAACTTTCTTGCATCACAATTTTAACTCCTAAATGTCTATTTCTAAGTGTGATGTGTGATGGTTGGTTAGGATTTTTCCACATGGATAGATCCTAGTTCATCGTAGGGTTCCTTTACGTTGCATTTGTGAATTCAATAGACCATGATCAAAATGTGATATGCGATGGGAGTGAGGAAAGGGTGACAAGAAAGAAGAATATGCTTATGGAATATTCCATATAGATTTCATCTTCCTATTCCATTGCATGGAATCTTTTTATCACTATTTTCTCCCATTGAAGGATGAAGGAAAGCATGATATGCGCTAAGGGCTCTAGATTGTTACATGTGTTGTAATCTTAATTCATCGTAGGGTTTGAATACATCACAAATTTGAGTAATGAAGTGATTTGAAGAAATGTGATGTGCGATGAAATTGAAAAGGGAAGACATATACCCAAGTGAATATTCTCTGTCATTTTTTGGTTCATCACAACACTCTAATGCATCACATTTTCATGTTCAATGGTCTTAATATAAAAATCAATGTGTGATGGCCACTAAGTTAGATTGGTGGTAAGGTTCAAAGGACAAGGGAAATATGTGGCATCTTCTTGGATCATCACACATTTCCTTCACATTAAATTTTATATTTCAAAAGGTTTAAAGCAAAACATGATGTGTTGAGGATACATGATGACCATTGATCTTGTTTTAAAATAATTAGATTGATAGTCAGAGTTTAAACAAGAACAACTAATTGATAGATTGTTCCTTCACTTGCGTCAGCCATCTCAATGATATTAATGGTGTAACTACTCAATTTTAAAGGCTATAAAGTTGTGAATTACATGGTTTTTCATTGTCTTGGCAAGATTTCAAAGGAGAACAAGCAAGCATAGTTTTAGGAAAGGAAATTCAAAGAGCAGAACGACTAGGGTTTCCTAGTAATTTTGATTTTCTATCTATTTGTGCATGATTTTCAGCTGAAATTAAGGTGAAAGGGAACATTGTAGTTGTGTAGGGATTTTATAATTAGGATTGTTGCAATAATATTCTTTCAAAATTTGAAAGAAAATCACTAAGCCCTAGTTTGAATTATGGTAATATTTGTAGGGTTTTTGGAATATTCCTGTTAGGATACTAAGCAAATTTGAAACCCTAGTATTTGAATTTGAATTATAAAACCCTAGTTTTAAATTATTTTCAAAATGAGTCAAGCAATTGATCCCTCAAAGTAAAAACTTAAGCCTAAAAATACTAAACCCAAGGTCAAGAAGCTAGAACCTGAAACATATGAGGAAAAATATAAGTCCAAAGGGGTTAAGAGGGATTTTAACTGATCACTTCCAAGATAGGGCTAGATGAATTGGTGACATTATAGTACCTTAGAGTGGGTGGGAGCTATTCAAGTATACATACAAGAGGTAGAATTTTCCTCATCCATCTCGTAATCTATGGATGTGTGACCTTGGAAAACTTGTAGTTCCAAATGTCTTTGTTAAAGTGGATTTGATCATAGAAATTACAAAATGTTATGATCCTGAAGCTAGGGTCATAAAAAGTGTGAAAGACACTCCATTATTGGACATATCCAAGAGTCATATTGTGAGGACCTTTGGGCTAAATCCTTCTGCAACAATAGCCATTAATTTTAGTGCCCTATGCCAAAATATGAAAAGGATAAATATGGCTATAGAAATCATGTGCTACCGAGGCATAGAAGAAGAGGTCATAAACTGAAAGCGGTGAGGTTTACCCCAAAGTATTTTGAACCCTTCAACTATGATGAGTTTGAGGATTATTTCAAAATTACTTACTTTAGTTTGTGTTAGGTGTTGGAAAGAAAGTATGATTTAAGGATGCATATTTCTATGATAACCATCATCATAAATATTCAAAATAAGGATTCAAACAAAAATTTTGATTTTTCTTCCCACATTGTTGAGGAAATCCATAAGTAGATGGTAGCTTTGAAGGATCCCAATGCTCCATTGTACTTTACACATTACTTTGTGCTCATGCACATATTGTTGTGGATTGTTTAGAAGTATTGGGTTAATTTTATGATGGTCAAGATGACAAATGACTATGGAAATGATTTTCTTGTGTAGTGTTGGACACACATATGTGATCAAAATTATCTTGATTCAATTACACTTCTTTCTATAATGGTTTGGTGATAGGTATTTTGGATCAATTGGGGGTAAACCCATGTAGAGGATTTTAAGAGAAATTAATGAAATCCTTAGGCCTCTTGAATTTAAGAACAACAAAGGGAATCATAGCTAGAGAGATTGGTATCTATGTTCTTCTTACACAGTGTTTAGATTTTATGGTTCCTTGGTGCAGCCATATCAGTTGCCTATCTATGTTCTTGATAGAAATTTCTTTATTGAAATCATGTGGCAACTTGATGCAATGGACAAGGAACACTTTAGGGGTGCCAAGAAATGTTCATTTATTCTTGGCTAGTTTGCTTTCTCACATTTAAGGGTGTTTTCAAAAGAGGTGTTGGATAATTTTGTAGAAATGTTAAGTAATTATAGGATGGATGTGGAGAAGGTAAGAAATTGTGACCCTAAGGGGTTTATTGACAAAGAAAGAAAAGAAATAGGTAGGTCAACCTTTTACCACCATTTTCTATATTCAAAAGATTTTATTAGGAATTTTCCATCTGATGCTCACGCTGTTGAAAAGAAAAAGATATAGATACATATTGTCAAGGTTGAAGATGAAAGGGTTGAAGTCAATCCTCTATATGTAAGCCCTTATGCACATATTGAAGACCATTTTAAAAGGACTATGAAGATGATAGAAGCATATAAAGATTGCACATTTTTTAATATGGTCAAGCATGCTAAGGAAGAAACAAGGATTAAAAAGGAAGAGAGGGAGGCTAGGTTAAAATCCAACCAACTCAATTATCTACCCATGGTCCATCTATCCAATCGATGGAGATTGAGGAGGCATTGATTGTTAATCGTCTCATTGATTATTTTGTTGAGACAAAAGGGGGAGATAAAATGGAGGAACAATATAGAGAAATGTACCAAATGAGGAAGAAGTGTGGTATAAATTATCCTCCCTTGAACCAAATTATGTCATGGATTCTTTTATTCCTATTAGCGGGATTGTTACAATTGTGTATGATGAGAATTTTGTTGATGATGACGATATCAGGATCAGAGAATGTCATGAATTTATGGATGATGAATCCTTTATCTAGACAAAGGAATTCAAAGAATTTGTAATTTTGGTAAAAAGTAATGATATCAAAGAGAGGATTGAGAAGGAAAAGGAAGAACTTGATCATTTATTGCATGAAGAAGTAGAGAAGCAAGAAGAAGAAAAAGCCATGCAAGAGATTTATGAGATTACCCATGTTGATGGGAGGAAGTTGGTTAAAATCAATGGTATTCTTTTGTTGCCTAAATGGGACTTGAATTCTATAATTTCCATCAATATAATAAGAAATGATAATGCAACATTTATATCTGAGGAGCAATATGACAACAAGGTTTTTGGCTCTGGCTTCATTCTAAAGTTACACACATTAGAAATTTGATTTATGGGACCAAATATAGGGAAATCGAGAGTGATCAGATCATTTGGTGACATTACAGGAGATGTTATGACAAAAACGGCCACCAAGATGACCCCCACTCAAGTACCCAAACTGATAGTGCATGATTTTATGCTAAGTATTGATATAGATGAGATGTCTCAAGAGAAGTATGACAAGTTAAGGGAAAAACATAATAGGTTGCTTATATAATATAACAAGTTGAAGGCCACTTCTTCTCAAGAGAAAACACAAGTGAAGGCCCTTTCCACCTCCTACCTCTTCACAAGAGTTCTTAGTACATGAAAGAGAAAATGAGAAGAAGGCTCATGAGGAAACTTCAATGTGGTCACTGAAATTATTGATGATATCTTGGGACACAAAATTTCATGCATTTTACATAAGTTGGACACTATGTAGAATGTGTACAAGAAAAATCATGAGGCCTACAAAATACATTCTAAGGTGCAAAATATTTTTTAAATGTATGGAGTAAGTGGTGCTCAAGAGTTGGTACTTTGAAGGAAATGACGATAAACATGGAAGGTGATCCTAAAGAACCTACAAATTTTCCACAACTGGTGAAGGCTATTAGACTATTGGGATAATTTTTTGCTTTCTAGAGAAAACTGGAGATATAGTTCAAAAGTAAGGTGAGGCTATTTAATGAAATGGAGAAGAGGGAAGAGCCAAAAATCTTGGATGAGGAAGGAAAGATAAAGGATTTCACCATCTAGAAAGAAGAATTTGGAAATCTTATTCCATGTTTATCTAATTCTATTTATGTTTCAGGGAAACTAGATTATGCATCACTAAACAATGTTATTGATGATATTTTCACAATGAAAGTAGATTTATATGTACTTTTTGATCATCAAAGCTTGCGCTTCTCTGATAGTCTTATGGGAAATTCAATGAGTGGGGGACAAATTATGTCTCACTGAATACCTCTGGGTTTTTTATAGAAAACTGACTCTTCTTTTGGGGTTTTGAGATAAGGGGAGAAAGGAAATGTAAATATAAAACATAAAAGGTGATGTGCCAAAGCTTTTACAACATTTCAAACCCAAGTTATTCCTATGATTGATATAAAGGACACAGAATACCACAACCCCTCATTGTTGGAAAGAGAATGAACAACAAAGGAAAACTTCAAGCACAATGTAGACTTTCAGATCTTTCTGCAGGTAGTGTTCATTAAGGTCTGATCAAACATAAAGATTCCTTAGAGTAAAAGAATGATATTCTAGAAATTATGAGAACTCTGTCTCCTAATACAACATAGCATAATAGAATAACAACTTTAAGAAAAACAAAAAATTCCAATGACATAGTCCAATTTTCCTAAGCTACGTACTATTTCACCACACGAGCATAAAGCATAGAAATCCGCTACTCAAACTATTTGAATATAGCTTGTAAGACATATTGTTTCATTCAAAATGACAATATAAAGAAAGAAAGCTTGAAAAAGGCCATACATGCATAGTCTTAATAAATTCCCCTCAATATTTTGTGATTTAATTAAAATTTAACTTTGAAACAAAGGTTAGATGCCAATCCAATAATATTTTAAACCTTAATAGATTTAATATTCTAGAATAAAGTAGTTATATAACTTGATTCTAAAAACAATTCTAAAACCTCAAGAAAACTAAAAAGAAACACTTCTTTTGACAAATAAAAAGTTCCTCCTAGAAAATTAAAAAAAACTCCTTCCTTTTGTGTCACCCCCCTCATTAGTCTGGATTAATTGCCGCTAGGTGTTGACAGTTGATAGCACATGATCCGATCATAGACCTTGGTTAGGCTGCAAAAGATCTTTGCATTAACTCTTCAGCTATTGCATTAATACCCTTTAGATATTTAACAAAGATAGAAGCCCAAATGTGATCAAATCCTAATAACAATAGCTTTTAAAAGGACCCAATTGATCAATCATATCACTATGAGGTAGCATCTCAAAAATTTCATCCCAAAAATTGAGAAAATAAAAGAAAAGGTCAGCTAGCTCAAACAAACTCCTCAATCAGATATCTTTATCAACGGTGTAGATAACTCATGGTAAGGAGATGACATGTCAGTAGGGTGGTAACTCCCAAACTTGCAAATATAGGTCTCAAAAAAAATGTCCGATGAGAAAACATGTGTCCCAAACCTTCTCCTGAAAGGAGGATGAAAAGGCAAAATTTGCAAAGCCACCACTTAGCATATTGTGCACTTTTTCAATAATTTTATTTGAGCACGAGTGCACCTGATACTGAAGACATTTATGCAAACCAAAAAAATTTAAATAACAGAGGAAAAAACGCTCCACAGTTTTGGTGACTCATAAGGGTCTTCACTTCTGCGAAGATTCAAACCTAGGCCTCTGGCTATTCCTAGAGTTTGACGAAATCAATGCATTGAGCCTCCTAATCTGCATTAGTGGGTAGAACAAGGTTCTGAATTTGTCTCTATGTTTGTTCGAGATCAAAAATCTCCTTGAAAGAGATGATGGCCCATCTGGAAGAAATTGCACCTAGGTGATAATAGAGTTGAGAAAGAGGGTAGATTTCACGTTCAACATCATCCACCATGGGTACAACACTCGATCTTGGAAGTTCAGCGATGGTTTGGATCTTGTGTCAGATTGCCTCATTGATTTGCTTCATTGTTAGCATGTCTTCATCTAGGGAAAAAAGAGGAGGTAACCTAAAACCAACCAAGATAGTGAAGTCCTTTTTGATCTTAGTGACCCTTTTATTCAATGCCATTTGGTGATCCATGCATCTCACTGCAGCCATGTGGTAGTTGATGATCTCATTGGCTTTGATGAAGGTGACCTACTAGTTAGGGATTCCTAATTTTCTTAGAACCTGATTGGTGGTGACTCTCAAATTAGAGATAAAACTTTGGGATTCCACCACCCAGGGTGAACATGTTTGTATGAAGTGGTTAGCCATCAGACCGACCTTGGCATTCAGTTCCTACACATCCCTTAAAAAATTTAAGGGAGGTCCTAGTACACACACACTAGTCACTATTTTCTCCCAATGCATAGCTATTAGCCTCCTCATTATAGGTAGGGATCTAGATCCTCTTACAACAATTAACTCCTAGTTAAAACAAGCCTCTCTTACTTTGGTGTTTTTTTATATTTGACTCTTTTCCTTAAGAGAGTTTTCCAACTCATAACTTAGTCTTTTGACTTCTTGTCTTGACTCTTCTACCTCAATCTGGATTCTTTGAAGATCACCAATATTTTAGGATCTTGCATCACTTAACTCTTTCTTTAAATTTTCATTTTCAACAAGAAGATGAACTTGCCCATTATGGTCATCTACAAGTAACCTGGACATATCTCCTTGTTGGCCTTGAATTTTCTTCATGTGGGTCACTTCAGCATCCTTGGCTTGGACCTCATTTTGTAGTCTACTCACTGTCCCTTTCACATTTTCCAACTCAACTTCACATTTCCTTAATTGTCTGTCCAGCCATTCATAATCAGCATATACCACCTTTTGCATGGCTTTCACTAGGACCATTCCATCATGCACACAAGTTTTAGTCAAATATAGGCCCAAAAAATGAATGTTGTAATCTTCCATCTGCATTTGTCCTTTGGGCTTGGAAATGAGTGGTGTCATAGTGGTCATAAGCAGACAGTTCTGATCTTCATTAATTTAGGCTTTAATCTTTCTGGTGGTGAGCCTTTCGGCACTCTTAATAACATTTTCAGCTTCATGATCTTTGGAGCCTATTTGGTGGCATCAAAATGATCCTGAAGAGTCTATGGGACATTGAAACTTTAAGCACCAATGGGAGCACCAGGGGGTAGTATGAAAAGGGTGATGGTAGGGGAAAATTCAGATGTGTGAGCATGGGGAGATGCAAAAGGCAACATGATCATAGAAAATGGTAGAATGCCAAAAGGAGTAGGGGAAGAAAAAGTAGGAGTAAATGCAAAAAAATCCTAATGGAGAGGTGATTTCCCAAAAGTAGATAGACTAGGAGTAATGGGCAAAGCTGTAGTTATGGAAATTCCAATAGGGAGCCTTTGAAAAATCAACTAATGACATGATGGCAACCAAGGCAAATGACGCTCCTTCAGCACGTGAAATAGTTTCCATAGGTTTGTTTACAATGGTAGTGTATATATGACATTACCTATTTAGGGACCAAAGATGGGGGATTAATTTCAATAGGAAGAGGTAAAGGGGTATCAGAGATGAAAAAATAGGAAGAAGAGGGGCAGAAAAACTTACCTGAGCTACAGTCAATGAAACGTTCCACAATGTAGATTCCACCTTTTCATCCTGATGGACTAGTATACCAAGCGCACCTAGGGCTTGGATCCTCCTTCATGTCATCTGATTAGGGCCAACATGTTTTGACCTCCTTCCAATAGAGTCCTATGACATTTGGCCATCACTGGCCACTATAGATCCTCCTGGTGATCATCAGGTCTTTTTTCCTTTACTTCGATCTCAGGATGCAAATGGAGCCTATGGATCCTCTAGCCCTGAATCTCTTTGGTCTTTCGATTCCCAAGGTCTAGGAATTAGGAGTGGAACTTGTTCCCCCTCAATCTCATGGCTTTTCTTAGGATTACTATTGTTGCAATCAATCTCCTTATCATATGTGTCCTTGAACTCTTCATCAAGCTGGAAGCTACTGAACAAAGCACGTATATTTCTCATTTCTTGTTGGAACCTCCAGAATTTTTCCTTCTTTCTTTTCAACCATCCCTTACGTCTCAACCACACACTGAATTTTTTTCTCATTAGGATATTTCTTTGATACTATAGCTAGGGCTTATAAAAACTCAGCCATTTTGGCCATTCTTCTAGTATTCAGGCTAGGTTGATGTACATCTTCGCATTCTCTTGAGCAAGATTTATCCTCCTTTGGAAATACTCCCTAAACTCATGCCTTAAATTGAACGCCCATCCAAGTTGTAATTCTATTTGTCACAAATGAGGACCAAACCTAGAGCCATTAAGAGATTCGTGATCTCATCCTCAGCCTTCCACTAGCTCAGTATTACTTGACTCTTTGCAATCATAAGGGGAAGATCAAAGAGCTTTGCTCTATTCCTCCTAACACCATAGATCCTGTCAATAGTGAAGTCAAAAAACCTCCTTGGGGAAACCATGAAACCTAATGAATGTGAAATCCTCACTGAAGAAGTAATCCACTAGGATAGGTGGGTGTTTCATCCATTCTATAACCTCCTGAGAGAAATGACCATTGGGGTGAGGCAATAAATCTTGCAACATTGGTCTCAAAAATTAATCTATAAACTGATAATAATCTCCTATTCTTGAAAACATAGGGATCCACACAAAAATTGGATGGATATAGCCTCTCTCATCTGTCTTAGACACTAGCACATAATTCCCTAGCCACTCAAAATTTTGATGTAACAATAAATGAACCAGGATGAAAGAATACCTGAATTTGGACTCAACAATGTAGTTTCTCAATTGTAGCTTCATAATCCCAACCATCACTTTAACAAAATCATAGCACCTCAACAACTTTTCCCTTTTTAACACAAGGCCTAGGAAAAACTAGAAAGGGTTAACCTCTTTATCGTCATCAAGCCCAAAAACCCAAGCCAACATCGAGAACATCGACTATGTATCCTTCTTAAATTTTCTTCATGAAAGAGGCCAGCGAACCTGTCCTCTCTATGGTCTTTCCTTTTTCTCATCCTCATGGAAGCTTGTTTGCCTAAAAAATATCTTCTCCCATGGCATCCATCTATTCTTTATTGAAAAGGTCAGTACCCCAGCTCATAGGGATACACAACATATCCTGTATAGATTTGGAAAAATGGTGATCTTGACCCCATGGCCCTCAACAGCCTTTGTATTTTTGTTAAACCTCTTTGTGCACGCATTAACCAGCTCTAAGCATGGATTCACAATAGGTAACACAACAGGTAGGTCACTATTACAGAGCCAAAATGCAAAACTCTATACCAACTCATGCCCTAGCATCATCTGAAAAGCACCTTCCCTAATATTTTTAGGGTTGGTGGATAACTAAGGGTTGTAAACATTGTTGGTGATATCTTGAAATGCCTCCTTCAAGATGTTTTTGTTAGTTTAAAGCTTCCTGCAACATTTAAATGGTCATTCATTTGGAGCTAGGGCATTGGCGAATGAGTAGTGCCCAAATATATCAGTGTAACTAGGTCTTTTGTTTGGAACTTCGGCCTGCCTGTCAGAGGTAGACACTTCCGCCATTATTATTTCAGAATAATACAAAACCTTTGTGGTTACCACGACCATTTTTATTTTGCTAAAAAACAACTTGCTTTTGAGTGCAATTAATTTTTGGGCTTTTGCATGCAGTTATGAGTTTGCTACTATCAATGGCTCATTAAATGTTACCACTGGGGTAATATGTGTGGATGGGAGATCCATATTCCTTGGGAATACAGAGAAACTCATGGGAATGGAATTAGTACATTTCTTCCATTGCCTCTTCTTTTTCTTTTAATTCATTACATTGAAAAGCATGATTTTCGTCATATGGAGCATTCCAAGATGACACAAGGTACTTCTAAAAAGACATCTTCATTAATTTGTCAGAGCCTTAGCGTGTTAATCCATATCCTTTCCTATTAGTGAGCTAGTTGGAACTAATGATGGCAAAGGACACAGGTCAACCATCAGTGTATGAGGGGATTTACTCTCAATGCCCAAATTTATTTTTCAAGGTATTCCAACAGATCCTCTATATGATTTGTCCACCCTACTCTATTTTGTCTCAAAAAAATTTGTTGTCGTCTAGCCAAAAATAGACACCCTATTGATGAAGTTCCCCAATTAGCCTTTTCTATATATAGCTATACCACCTTTTGCAACATTCATTTGAACATATAGTTCTCTAGCTTAGTCGACCTTCTGCCTACTCTCTTTTCACCATAATTCATTGCTTCATCATGATGTCTACTAGTCTAGGTACCCCTATTTGGCTCCTTCCATAGAGACCACAAAACTACTTTGCAGGAGAGGTTACTGATGACCGTATCAAACATTTGGTGAGGAATTGTGACCCCCTAGTCATGACTGCATTCAAGTGGGTCATTAGCATGAACTATATTACCAATGAGAACTAGCTCCAGAGTAACTACAACATGCTCTCCCACTTCGTGGCCTCACTGTTGGACCTGGGTTGGGACAAACCCATGATAATTTCCTTGTGCCAGAAGATGTTTGACACCTCTCTGATGGGCTTGGAAAGATAGTACGAGTGGCCATTCCTAGCGTCAACATCCCAAGCACTATGGTCCTTTACAGGCATGTAGACTTTGGAGTGGACATGCCCTGGTTGCCCTTCCTTAGTGACTTTTGCACCCTAGATATGGAGACGCACCACTGTTCTTCTTAGCCACTGGCCACTTTCCTTCTACGAGAGTATGGCGTGGAGAAGGTTTTGAGGATTTCCTAGAAAAAACAATTTAGTTTCCCAGTGCAAATTCATAGTGAGTAGACCCTAGGTTTGGACTACGCGGCCCATGTGTGCTATGTTTTTTGCCCCTGCTTGCAACTCGATAGACAAAAAGAAGGAGAAGAAGAAGGAGAAGAAGAAGAAGAAGAAGAAGAAGAAGAAAAGGAAGAGAATTGGAACCTGATTATGAGACCCTTTTTGCTTCGTCGTTGGAGGTTGAAATTTACCGTTTATCTAATCATTGCCTCCCTTTTAACAACCTTTTGTTTGCTTCCATTTTTGGGTTTTACTCAACAGAGCCTTATATAATATTTTGAGCCTCGATTCATACACTATATTGTAAATTTTTTCACTAAACATAATATAGTATAGCTTTTATTTCTTCTATGTTATTTTGGGCTTTATCTCAAAAAACTTTGAAATAATTACAATTTTTTTACATACGGTACATAATTGTTATTTAAAAAAAAAAGAACTATGTGTTTTAATGGAAAATTCTTAAATAAATTCCATTCACCAGTACATCTAAAACCATCTCTTTGAGTCCATATGCATTCTTTCTTTTGCATGTGTTGTTTTTGAAAGGTCATTTCCACAACACTTTGAAATTAGTAGGTCACCCTAGTTTTGCAACATGCCTATAGTACCTTAGCACTAAACCTTCTTCTCTAGAATCTAAGTAAAAAATCCCTTTGTCAAAACACTATTTGATTGTTTGATGATGGTTAATTGTAGCTCCATGGGCCTTTTCTTTGTCCCTTTTAGCATTGGGTTTTTTTTCAAATTTTCGTATATCAATTTATATGAAAAAAACTTTGGAGCCGACTTGAGGGTAATTTGATTTATTAGCAGGGCAACTCATTTATAGTTGTGCCAATCTCTTTGAGTTGCAACCCAACACATTTGATTAACCTAGTTAGGCTCTTTTTAGCTAATTTGGTTAACCTTCCCCCTTGCATATAACAATATGATGAAATCTTTGGGAAAATCTTGCATCTAGTAGAAAAGTTTGACCCTTGTGATTCCACCAAACCTTGACATCACTGAGTGTAATGGTCTTGAGCAGACTTAGCCGAGATTTTAGCTTCTTTAGAAACTTGTCAAATTTTCCTTTTGTGATATGTTCTTGTACATTGGTTCTCTTTTACTTCCTTTAAGGGAGTGTAATAGGATGCTCTTCATTTTCTTCCTCACACTTCTCTATCTTCTTGATAATTGTTGTGCCCTTGGAAGTTTTTTGAAAAGACATGTTCTCTTTAATCATCAGGGCGATCGAGGTCGCAATGCTTTTGAAATCTATCATGAGTCCTTGGACAAGGCTATAATTATCCAGAAAATATATTATGTTCAATATTGAGCTCCGGACCTTCTCAAGACCTATTATTATTTTCTTCTATGACATTGTATAGCCAAGAATCTTTCCTTTGGGTGCTCTAAGAAAATATTTTTCTGGATCAAGAAAAATCCAAGATCGTTGGTCTTTTGAAGAAAGCCCCTTTAGATGATTGGGATGATCATCTTTTCCTGTTGAATCACCCAAATATATAAAAATAATCTGGTTGGCCCATTTTTTTAAAGTAATGCCCATTGCCCTTTGAAAAACTACACCAGCATTAGAGAGCCCAGATGATGTTCTTGAGTATACAAACATTTCCCACTTGATGGTAAATTTCATCCTTTGTCAGTCAGATTCCATCATGAAAACTTCATCATTCCTTGGGGAATCATCTATCAAAGAGGAGATCTCTATCCTATTTAGAGTCTAGGAGAACCACTACATCAGTGTCGAGGGGTAACGATCTCTCAGCAAAATCCTTCTTGAATCTTGAAAGTCAATATAAAGTTAGATATCCCTATCCCTTTCCAAAACTGGGACTAGATTTGATACTCAGGCAAAAATTTTGAGAAGACATATGACCTTTGATTTGCCCCATTTGATGAACTCTTGTGTTGCCAGAGCTTCAACCTTTGGGTGAACTATCCTTTGTTTCTACCCAAAAGACTTGTGTTCTTCACCTAGGTCATAGCCTCTAAGATAATATTTGTAGCATAATTCCTTCAGCTTTCTCTTATTTCTGTGAGAGGTCATCCTACTAATTGTTGACCTTTTGTTGTTTCTGACATCAAGCTTATTACAATCTTTTGAAACTGTGGAGAATCTTTGCTTTGTCAGATCAAAAATTGATTCCAAATGTCTTCCAATAAGAAACATCTGGTCGGTGATGTTATCTTGAGGTTGGGGGTTCCCTTGCATATCGAAAGCTTCAAAATTTTTGATGAGATCCCATACATTATGTATGTGGGATCTTAGCCTTGTATTTATTGTGGTTGCTTGCTCGTAGATTTGGCTTATGATTGATTCTGAATTTCTAACAGCTTGTTTCTTACTTGCATCCATTTTTTCTGCTGGAGTCAATCAATGGACTAAAACTTCATATCCGATATCATCGGTGAAGCATGGAGACTAAAAATGATTAGCTTTGGGGTATTCTAATCCCATCAAAAATGCCAATCAAATGCCTACTCCAGGACCAAATTTTCACTTAGCACCATCAAAATGTACAGTCCATACATGATTATTAGATGGATCGTTAGACACCTCTCAACTCTTCATTAGTTTTAGAAAGACCTGATCTCCATCAAAAATCACATAGGCACTCATCCCTATAGCATGGAAGTTTCCAAATGGATCATGATCAGTGAACTAATTGAGTAGCACCTCTTCTTCCCAAATCTGCTCGCCTGTATCTTCTTCCTCTCTGGAAATTTCTACACAATATCTCTCATGCTAAAAAGTAGAGGTATCAGCAGCTCAGAAGCATAGATTTTCATCATCCACAATATGTTTGGGATGCAAGGATTTAGATAGAATCTTCATTTTTTCCCCATGTTTAGTTCTTAATATCATGTGGGACCAATCAAGTGCCTAGTATCCTCCAAGCTTGGAGGTGAAATCTCTTGATAGACACATTATGAAAACTGGTGGAATGTCTATTATTACTACTTCTTGAGTGACTGTCTAGCTTGGGCAAGAGATGAAGGTTAGGGATAGATCCCTTATCTGACCAATGGTTGGGAATTTCTTTCCATCCAAATTCATAATTCCTTTTTCAAGGGGTTCATACTTAAGTTTTAAAACATCCTCCACTTGTTTTTGCGTAATGGTTGTGCTAGCTCCCAAATCAATCATATTATTATGCAATAATTTATCTCATACTATAAGCGTTGAAAAGATAGGTATGGGATTTTTATGCTTACCTCTTTCTCTTTAATGTTGTTCATGTTATTTGCATATGTCATTGCTTTCGTAGCCTAAGGGGGAAGCACAGGTCTATCATTTCCACTATGATTGTTCAACTGAGTCATGTTTGCCTTCAAAATTTTCCCTTCCTTCTTTAATGCTTCTTGAAACAAGGTTTTTTGCTTAGGAATTGATATGATGTTCCATAATGACACATTGGAAGGTGCCTTCTTCAATTTCTCCACTACATTAAGTGTCCCAAATGTTTGGACCTTAGGCTTAAATGGTGGTATTTCTTTTGTTTTCTGGAGAAAACATTCCATCATGACTAGGCCTGGTGCTTTGTTCACCTCCTTTCCTACCAATGGTACATTATGTAGCTACAAACAAGGTCAGATGATGGGCGGTGAAGCCTACTTCTCCAAGAGGAATAGTTGACGTGGTTGTGGACATGGAAAAGCTTGTTGTTCATTTTCCCTCATGTGCCTTCTTTTCAATATTGTGTTGTAATCTAATTGCACTTGTAGAATTTTAGTCGTCAGGGGCTTCATTTGTAAACATAGCCTCATCTTCTTCCAGCCATGAGAAAAGAGCTTGGTCAGGTGCAATTTCTAATTCTTGTTCCATGGACATCCCTTGCATCTATTCCCTAAAATGAGCATTCTCCATTTCAAGTGACCTGTACTCGTCCACATTTTGAATCATACCCTTACTCCTTTGTTTTGCCATGTTTTGCTGCATATTTCCTCTTGGGCAGTTTCGGGGCATATGGCTATCATTGCACAGGAAGCACTAGACATTTTCGTCCTCTGCCAAATTGTTCTAGCCTAGGACTATATCTTTATTTGGACTACCCTTGATTGTTTGCAATGGCATAGTGGTCAGAACTATTTTATTTGTTGATGACGTATGTTGACCTCCTCCTCTATAAGATCCTTGATATGAATTCTATTGATAAGGAAGATTTCCTCTACCATAGACTTGAGTGGTCATTTTCAGAGGCATCACTTTTTGTCATTTGATAATGACTAATTCATTAGAAATATTATGTATCAGATCTTTCATATCAATGATATCCACTACCATTGAAAAGAGACTCGATGTGCTTGCTTGAGTGGTAGGATAGTCATTTGTAGGCTATGGGGTGACCAACTTTAATTGTGTTGTAGGATTACTTGGATTGGATTCTTCCCAATGGCCATTGGAGATTTTTTCAAATACTAGCATTGGTGGCCAAGGTGGAAGTTTTGTGACATCGATTAGGTTATTCTCTATGTGTAGTGCCACCTTGTATGCGTCAAGCAGGATATTCCCTCCCATGGAGGTTATCATGACTGTGATATCTGGGTTGAAGGTCTTTAGATAGAACATGAATGCCATTACAGTTTAGGGTCAAGCAGTCATGAAGATCCTTTGCTAGGTCTTGTGGAACCTAGTATTGAAATCACTCATGGCTTCATGTGGAGCCCTCTTGATGGTAATTAGTTGTTGCAGTAGTGAGGATTAGTCTCCCTATTCTAAGAATCATTCAAACAGGTGTTGTCTAAGCTGGTCCCAAGAAAGAATGGAAACTGAGGCCAGAGACCTATACCAATCTTGATTCTTACCTTTAAAAGAGGCAGTTAGTAGTCTCAACATGATATTTTCCTCCAATATTTTATGTACCCTACATACCTCCGCTATATCTTGAAGGTGTTCGAAAGAGGTTTTGAAATCCTCCCCAAAGAATCTTGGAATAGCCTTAAGGGAATTAGTAGGTATGGCAGGCCATACATCTAGGGGTGTGGGTGGCTATAGTGGACTACCACTATCCCATGTTATGAAATTTCTAGGGGTAGGAGGAGGTACATCAGCCATGGAGAAAAAATTCCTATGAATCGGATATATAGGCAATCTTATCTGGAAATTTAAGCCTCTGGGTGGAGTAAATAAAGCTCTAGATACTAGGCTTTGACTTCTCACTCTATTACTTATTACAGGTGATACAAAACTTGTAGTTCTTCTCTTTCTAGGATTTGAGGTAGGTAACTGAGAGTACTAGAAGTGACCTCTCGAGGATGCTCTTGTCTAGACTTTGGGCATGAAACTTCCAATTTCCTTCCTCAACCCGATTCATGAAATATTTCTAACTTCTAATTAGGTGTTTGGTAAAACATTTGTCCCACTGGGTGTGCCAATAAAAGAGCTTTTGATCATCAAAGCTTGTGCTTCTTGGACAATCTTATGGGAAATTCAATGAGTGGGGGATAGATTGCATCTCATTGAATACCTTCGGTTTTTTTTATAGATAGTTGAATCTTCTTATGGGGTTTGGAGATAAGGGGAGAAATAAAATGTAAATATAAAAAATAAAAGGTGATGCACTAAATATTTTACAACATTTCAAACCAAATTTATTCCTATGGTTGATATAAAGTGTTGGATACAAGCAACACTGAGAGGGGGGTGAATCAATGTTCTACAAAAATTAAATTTATTATTCTGATATTTAACCCACTTAAAAAATTCAACCAAAAGAAATATGCATGACCAAAAAGAAAACCACAACACCATAACACAAGGATTTTTACGTGGAAATCCTATTAGGGGAAAAACCATGGTGGATGGCCAATCCACAATATGATCTAAGTATACTCAAAAGGAAGATTATAATGTGGGAATGCACTTGCATTCAGGCACACTGCCTAGAGCTCATTGCTCAAAATAGAAAGGAACACTACCTTACAAAGATTTGGATTAGATCTAAAAGAATGAATTGAGAGAGTAGCATCTATAAATGCTTGATTACAATTCTTATTAGGCTAAGAAGTCGATCTTCTATCCTTTTGACTAATTTTACACTTCTTCTCTCCTCTACTCTAACTCGCATCACAAAATTTTGAATTCATAAGTGGAATCATGCATAATCACTCAATCACCCTTCTGATATTCACAACAAACATCAACACACCTTATTCACACACCAAAATGATATAATTGATCATTTATATATATCTGCGACTAAGAATTTAATTGCAACATGTCGGCTATAATAAAAATAAAAAATATTTACAAATGATGACTCAAATCATGAATAATATTCAATGCACATCCACAATGGTCAGCCACAACTTAGCTCAGATCCAAATCAAAATGCTCGAACACAAAAACATTTTAGTAAATAGTCCTTGAATATCCGCAACACATTATATCAACTCGGTTGGCCACCAAACATTGATGAACAAGAAGATATCCAACCGAATCTCTAGACTTGCAAACAACTTGATACAAGGAATTGAGATTTTAGATAACATAATACATACATTGATCAACCTCCCAGGAGATCCACAACTCAAAATAACAACAAAAAATCTACATGTGAATCGATGAACATAAATCTATCAGATGCTCTATTCTTCCTTTACTGTGTTCGATTTGTCTACCAGTATGAGAAAATGATGACATGTGGATCCAATCACTGACTAGGTTTTCCATCAATGACAACACAAGAAAAAAAATTTATTCTTTCTTTCCAACTATCTACCCCTTTGGCATTAATGGCAACACTTAGTGAAAAATGACTAAGTGTCAGATCAATACCAACATGAATTACATTGCCACTTCAAAAATTCAAAAATAATCTTCAATATCAACTCATAAATGCAACTCCCCCTAAGAGGAATATACATTTTTCACTGTCCAACTCCTCCCCCTTTGAAATCAATGGAAAAACTAGGGAAACCAAAAAGAAACAAAATTTCAAACTATACAAGCATGATCTTGTAACTTACACAAATTTGAAAACATCTACAAAATCTTTCTTCAACACACTTAAATTTGTGTCCCAAACCCTTTTGAGACTCTCTAGAATTTTTATGTGACCAAAAACTAAATAAGATTGTGTTTCTGCAGACTCAAGATTCATTGGGTCACTAACTGCCATAGCATCTTTGGCTTCCTTTAATGCAGTCACTATTATTTCAATCTTTGGACCAATTAATCCTTTAAGCTCACATACTCTCCCTACAATCTTGTCATTTTCATGCTTCAAGCTCCTTATTTTTTCAAGTAGAGATATTACTTGACCTTCTTGCTTACCAATATCACTAGCTAATGAATGAAAAGCATCAGAAATAGTAGCCAATTGTTTTTCAAGATCCTTCACCTTCTTCTCATTGTCTATAGTAAATTTGGACAAAACCAAACATGACTTATAGGCCTTTCCACCTTCAGATAGACAACCTTGAATATTCTTCATACAAGTGGCTAACAGAGTTTTATCATTTGCAAAAATTCCTTTAAACTCCTTCTGCACTTTAACCATGGCTGATTTTTCAAGAGACTTGAAATGAGTACTTACAAAATTTATGAGCTTCAACTATTCACCGAAAGAGAAACTAGATGGATCCTTAACATGAGTGAACATAATTTTCTCCATAAATCTAGATGTAAGACCCAAAAGTTCATTATCCTTAATGTGGGACTTCAACAATTCTTCTCTAGCTTTTTCTAGGCAAAAGATGCAACTTTCATTTTCTGAATTGGGCGTAAGGTGGTTAGATCGATCAGGCCTTCAACTAATTCAAGATCAAATTCTTCCTATTGTTCCACCAAAGATTTCTTCACTACCTCGATAGTGTCTCTTGCATCCAATGGAATTTCCTTAACTTGAACCTTTTCTTCTTCAACTTTGGTTCTTTAGTAACTATTTCTTGATTTCCTTTAGGAGCTTCAACTTCTTCATTTGGCATCTCCTTTCCTTTAGCTAATATAACCTTAGGAGCTTCAGTCTCCATAGGTACTTTTGTATTATCCACATTAGGAGGAATCTAAATATCCTCAATATCTACATTCACCTCCTCATTTACCGATCATATACAACATCTTCAACATTCACTTCTTCAACATTGATCTTGTTCTTTGATAGAAATCCTTCTAGGACTTTCTTGGTTTCATCAGCAACAAGATCAATTTCACCAATCATAATTTTGTTCAACCTTGTTTTTCTTTTAAATTCCTTCTTGGCTTTGTTCAAGAGTGACTTCATCTCCTCAATAGAGATTTCCAGACGTAAGTCTAGAAGAATTATCTTTCGCATATGCTCTTCTTCTATCTACTCTTCTCATCTCCAAAACCTCATATAGACTCTTAGGTAAACTAGACATAATTTCAACAAGAACTTTATTGAAAATATTCAAATGTTTTATTGTTTCCTCCTCAAGAATTCTTTGTCCTGATTCATCAAAAATTTCATACCATTTGTAGAGAGGCTTGAGGTTTCAATCCTTGACAACAACATTCTCAACTTCTTCAACTTTCATACCTATTTTGTCAATTTTTTCCTTCTTCTTTTCCTTTTCTTCTTCACTGAAATATTTTCTCTTGGTTACCTTTATAGTCTGAGTGCCAGTAGCCTTTATTTCTTTCACACCTTCATCTGACTCAGTCTCCTCATCTTATGAGATGGCTTCATAGGTTCTTGTGCTCTTGTTCTTCTTCCTCTTACCAAAAGCCTTTTCTTGAGTTTGGACAGGAACTGGCTTCGTTGCAAGAGCGGATAGGGATGGAGAACTCTTGTTCATCTAGTACAGGCCGAGGATGTTGTCAAACTAGCAAATTCAGTTCTTGTTGGCTCTTTTCCTACTTCAGCTTCATCTCTCATCCTTTTGGCTTCTTTCATTGTTTCTGTAGATATACCCATTTTTTCTACAAGGACTTCCACTTATTTTCTTACTCTTCTAACAAGCTTAGGCTTCTTCAGTTGTTCATACACCTGCATATCTTTTTTAGCATAGCTTCCAAACCTCTCTTCTATCGGATCCAGAAGATTGCTCAACAAATGTTTTGCATACATCTCTGAGATGTTCTCCTTGACTTCATATCCCATAGGCATAATCCATATAATTCTAGGATCAATGACTTCCATTAGTCATTGATCAATATCTACCATGAAACAAATTGTAGCTTTGTACTTATATACAATTGAAGTAGGAATTCTTTCTCTTGCATATATCATACTATGAAAATTTTTGAAGTACCCCTAGAGGGAAATTTTTTTGGTCTGACTATCACCAATTCCATACAATATATCTCTTATTTGAATAGCTATAGGCTGATTACTTTTCCAATGAACTTTCCCAACACCCAGAACCTCACTCATGAAATAAAAGAATAGACACAACAACAAATTACCATATTTAAAAGAGTTATTTTCTCTTTCTTAATCTTGCCCAGATTCTCTATCAACTGAATTTTAATCAACTCACACAGGAGGTTGATCAATGCATGTCTTGTGTTATTTGAAAATCTCAGTGCCTCATATCAAGTTGTGTGCAAGTCTAGAGATCCAGTTGGATATATTTCTATTCATCAGTGTTTGGTGGCCGACCCAATTGATATAATGCATCATGGATATTTGAAGAGTTTTTAGTCAAATGTTAAATTGTTTTTGAGAATTTTGATTTGGGTCCAAGCTAAGTTGTTCCTGACCATTGTGGATGCGCATTGAATATTATTCATGATTTGATCCGTCAGTTGTAAATATTTTTAAATTTTATTGCAGCTAACATGTTGTGTTTAAATTCTTAGTTGTAGATATATATAAGTGATCAATTATATCATTTTTGTGTGTGAATAAGGTGTGTCGATGTGTGTTGCAAATATCAGAAGGGTGATTGAGCAATTATGCACAGTTTCACTTGTGCATTAAAAATTTTGTGATGTGAGTTAGAGCAGAGTAGAGCAAAGGTGCAGAATCAGTTAGAAGGACAGAGGATTGACAATTGAGCTTAACTAAAATAGTAATCAAGAATTTGTAGATGCTACTCTCTTAGTTCATTCTTTTAGTTCTAATCCAAAACTTTGTAAGGCAGTATACCTTTCTATTTTGAGCAGCGAGCTCTAGGCAGTGCACTTGAATGCAAGTGCATTCCCACATTGTAATCTTCCTTTTGAGTATACTCAGATCATATTGTGGATTGGCCATCCATCGTGGATTTTCCCCTAATAGGGTTTCCACGTAAAAATCCTTGTGCTATGGTGTTGTGGTTGTTTTCTTTCTATTCATGCATATTTCTTTTGGTTGAATGTTTTAGGTGGGTTAAAGATCAAAATAATAAATTTATTTTTTGCAAAACACCAATTCACCCCTCCCTCTCAGTGTTGCTTTTCTCCAACTATTGGTGTCGGAGCTAGTTCCTTGAAATAAGTCAAACAACTTAGGGAGATCTTGGAAAAAAAAATCAATGGATACAAGAAATCTTCAACAACTTTTGGTGGCCCTAGATGATCTTGACTAGTCAAAATCTAAGAACTGGGAACTACAAGAAAGTATTGAGAATGCAAAGAAATTCATTCAGTCATTAAAAGAAAAAATCACTGAATCAAGGGAAAAAAGAAAGGAATTATGTGATCAACTTAAGAAAAAGAATAGAAGCATGGAAGATGAACAATTAAGTCATGCCTTGAAAGAGAAAACAAAAGAATGTGAAATTTTTTCTAGAGAAAATGCTACCCTAAAGTGTGAGATGAAATCTATCATGATGAAAATCACCAAGGAGATTGAAGATAGAAGGAAGAATGAAGAAAAGCTTGCACAATCCTTGAAAGAAAAATATAAAGAATGCAGCCAATTAGATAATGAATTGGAACAATCTAAAAACAATGAGGAAGTGCTTGAAAAGTAGCTTGATGATGTTAGAAATGAACTTACTACTACAAATGAGTACAAGGATAAATTCAAAGCAAGCTCATCTGAGCTTGATGAAATGATTAAAGGTCAAAGGACTGATGATGACAAGTGAGGTCTTGGCTATGAAGAAGGGGAAAGTTCCAAAACCATACAAGGGAGATTCAGGCAAGGGAATCAAATGAATAAAGCTAGAAGGAATCTAGTAAGACAACCAAATGCTCAAAGATTCAATGGTTACTATTTTAATTGAAATAAATTTTGTCATATGGCTTCTCAATGTATAATTAGGATGAATCCAAGTGGACCATCATTCTTAGGTCAGTGCTTTAATTGTAATAAGTTTGGTCATAAGTCAAATCAAAGCAAAAAGTGATGAACAACTTTCATAGAGATGTCAGATGCTATGCATGCAATAGACTTGGGTATATTTCCAACTAATGTAAATCAAGGAAAAATCAGTGGAATAGTAGGTCTATATAGAGAAATGTTGTGTGCTACAACTGCAACAATTTTGACCACATTGATAGATTTTGTTAGAGTAGAAGAGGTCCAGTAAAATAAAACATGTAGTAGTATGTTAAGGGAAAAGCTAAAGTCACTACAGATGTGATTAGTAGGAAAATGCAAAAGAAATTGGTGAAGAAGAATCCCTTTGTTGAAGGAAATGTGCCAATACTAGAATCTACTTCTAGTAATTCCTTCGAGAATTAGTCTTAGGCCTTTGGCCTAGGGGGAGTTATCAAGAAAATATCTTAACCCCCTATCAGTAACTGACACTGGAATGTGGATAAGTCTAATAAGTGCATAAATTCTTTTCAGATGTTGTTCAACCAGTTGGAGAAAGTATTATATAGTACTAGAGATCCATAGAAGAATTATCTATCACAGTGCATGGAAATAGGGTAACCGGATGAGTTAGGGTAAAAGCATTTATTACGAAAAAAAGGGTTAGGTGTGGGAACGATAAAAGGTCATTTTTATCCTCATTTGTCACTTTTCATTTTGTTTTAAAAAGGAAGTTTGGAGAGCTCTGGGGTGAACTTTGTTTAATTGTGGCTAGATTCAAGTGTGAAGAAGATTTAGTGATCAAACTTTGATCCGAAAAAAAGGTATTTATTAGAAAAATCTGTGAATTTGTAAAAATGGCCAGTCCATTGGTAGTTGAAGTCAAGGATAGACCCCATACAAGGTTCAAGTGGAATCCTTTTAAGTGTGTTGAGACCCAGCCCCTAGGTGCATTTTTGTCTATATCATATGGTGTCTTGCATATTAAAGACATTAGGGATTATGTTCATGATAATATTAAGGAGTTAGGGTTCTCACAAATGTTCAATTTGTATTCCAACCATATAATTGGAGAGGACTTCATTGTTAAGCCAAAATACAAAACCATAGAAGAGAAGAAGTTCAAATAGTTTGTGAAATTCCTCATATTTGAGGAAAGAGAATGGGTGTGATATATTTTGAGCCGAGTTCATGCCAAGTTTATGTTGTTTAATATACCTTTTAAGATTACAAAAGAGGCTATAAGCACTGTCACATGTCTAAATTCCTATGGTAGATTGCCAATATTGAAATCTATAGAGAATCAGACTGTTACTGATGCAACAGGTGCAAAATTTGATAGAAGGGAAATGACAATTGAAGATATTGTTGAAGTGGATGTGAAATTCGCATCAATGGTCATTGGCTACAAGGTCTACTACTCCAGCCAGGATAATTCAGTATCTGGTACAACTATTTATGTACCCTATCATATGGCACAAGAAAATGCAAATTATGAATTGTGTGAGTTACTTAAAAGTTAGTTGATAGAGAATCTAGGTAACCCTAAGAAAGACAAGAACTCTTTTAAATATGGTAATTTTCTGCTATGTCTATTCTTTTATTTCATGAGTGAGGTTTTGGGTGTTGGGAAAGTTCATTGGAAAATTAATCAACCTATAGCTATTGAAATAAGAGATATATTGTATGGAATTGGTGATAGTCAAACCAAAAAACTTCCCTCTGGGGGTACTTTAAAAAAATTTAGAGTATGATGCATGCAATAGAAAGAATTCCTACTTCAATTGTAGAGAAGTATAGAGATACAATCTTTTTCATGGTAGATATTGATCAATGCCTAATGGAAACCATTGATCCTAGAAATGATATCGATTATGCCTATGGGATATGAAGTCAAGGAGAACATATTGGAGATGTATGTAGAAATTTTTTTGAGCAAGCGTTTGAATCTAGCAGAAGAGAGGTTTGGAACCTATGCTAAAAAAGATATGCAGGTGTATGAACAACTGAAGAAGCCTAAGCTTGTCAGAAGAGTAAGAAAAGAAGTGTAATTCATTGCAAAAAGAATGGTTATATTTGTAGAAACATTGAAAGGTGTCAGAAGGATGAGAGATGAAGCTGAAGCAGGAAAAGAGACAGCAAGAACCGAATCTTCTAGTCCGACAACATCCTCTACCCATACTAGATCAACAAGGAGTTCTCCATACCTATCCACTCCTACAACCAAGTCAGTTCCTATGCAAACTCAAGACAATGATTCTAGTAAGAGGAAGAAGAATAAGAAGACAAGAACCTATGAAGTCATCTTAGAAGAAGAGGAGACTAATTCAGATGAAGGTGTGAAAGAAATAAAGGCTATCGACAATCAGGCTACAAAGGTAACTAAGAGAAAAACTTCTAGTGAAGAAGAAAAGGAAAAGAAGAAGGAAAAAATTAGCAAACCAGGTATGAAAGTTGAAGAAGTTGAGAATGTTGTTTTTAAGGATGGAAACCTCAAGCCTCACTACAAACGGTATGAAATTTTTGATGAATCAGGACAAAGAATTCTTGAGGAGGCAACAATAAAACATCTGAATATTTTCAATAAAGTTTTTGTTGAAACTATGTCTAGTTTACCTAAGAGTCTATATGAGGTTTTGGAGATGAGAGGAGTAAATGCTAGGACAAAAGAAGAGCATATGAGAAAGAGAATTCTTCCAGACTTATGTCTGGAAATGTCTATTGAGGAGATGAAGTCACTCATGAACAAAGACAAGAAGGGATTTAAAAGAAAAACAAGGGTGAACAAACTTAGGATCAGTGAAATTGATGTTGTTGACGAAACAAATAAAATCTTGGAAGCATTTCTATAAAGAACAAGATCAATGTTGAAGAAGTGAATGCTAAATATGTTGTATCTAATCTGGTAAATGAGGAGGTGAATGTAGATACTGAGGATATTGATATTTCTCGTAATGTGGATAATACAAAAGTACCTATGGAGGCTGAAGCTCCTAAGGTTATATTAGCTAAAGGAAAGGAGATGCCAAATGAAGAAGTTGAAGCTCCTAAAGGAAATCAAGAAACAGTTACTGAAGAACCAAAAGTTGAAGAAGAAAAGGTTCAAGTTAAGGAAATTTCAGTGGAAGGAAGAGACACTACCAAGGCAGTGAAGAAATTTTTGGTGGAACAACAGGAAGAATTTGATCCTGAATTGGTTGAAGGCTCAATCAATCTAACCACCTTGTTCCCATTTCAAAAAATGAAAGTTGCATCTTTTGCCCACGAAAAAGCTAGGGAAGAATTTTTAAAGTCCCACATTGAAGATAATGAATTTTTGGGTCTTGCATCTAAAGTTTTGGAGAAAATTATGCCAACTCATGTTAAGGATCCATTTGGTTCGTCTTTTGGTGAACTAAAGAAGATCATAATTTTGTAAGTGCTCATTTTGAGCCTCTTGAAAAATTAGCCATGGTTAAAGTGTAGAAGGAGCTTAATGGAAAAAGATTTAGTAGGTTGAAAGAAATGATTGCAAATGATAAAACTTTGTTAGCCACCTATATGAAGAATATTCAAGGTTCTCTATCTAAAGGTGGAAAGGCCTATAGTTCATGTTTGGTTTTGTCCAAATTTACTGAAGATAATGAGAAGAAGGTGAAGGATCTTGAAAAACAATTGGCTACCATTTCTGATGCTTTTCATCCATTACCTAGTGATGTTGGTAAGCAAGAAGGTCAAGTAATATCTCTACTAGAAAAAATAAGGAGCTTGAAGCATGAAAATGACAGGATTGTAGGGAGAGCATGTGAGCTCAAAGGACTAAGTGGTCCAAAGATTGAAATAATGGTGAGTGCATTTAAGAAAGCCAAAGATGTTATGGTTGTTCATGACCCAATGAATCTTGAGTCTACAGGAAAAAAATCTTATTTAGTTTGTTGTCACATAACAATTTTGGAGAGTCTCAAAAGGGTTTGGAACACAAATTTAAGTGTGTTGAAGAAAGATTTTGTAGATGTTTTCAAATTTGTGTAAGTTACAAGATCATACTTGTATAGTTTGATTTTTTATTTTTTTGGTTTCCCCAGTTTTTCCATTGATGTCAAAGGGGGAGAGTTGTACAGTGAAAAATGTATATTCATCTTAGGGGGAGTTGCATTTCTGAGCTAATATTGAAGATTCTTTTTTAATTTTTGAAGTGGCAGTGTAACTCATGTTGGTATTGATCTGACACTTAGTCATTTTTCACTAAGTATTGCCATCAATGCCAAAGGGGGCAATTTTTTGCAAGAGACATTGCAATTTTTTTTCTAGTGTTGTCATTGATTGCAACCCTAGTTGGTGATTGGATCTGCATGCCATCATTTGCTTGTACCAATAGACAAGTTAAAGACAGTCAAGGAAGAATAGAGCATTTGATAGATTTATGTTCATCAATTCACATGTATATTTTTTGTTGTTATTTTGAGTTATGGATCTCATGGGAGGTTGATCAATGCATTTCTTGTGTTATCCAAAAATCTTAGTGCCTTGTATCAAGTTGTGTGCAAGTCTAGAGATCCGGTTGGTTATCTTTTTGTTCATCAGTGTTTGGTGGCCAACCCAATTGATATAACGTGTCACAGATATTCAAGGAGTGTTTACTCAAATGTTTTTGTGTTCAAGAATTTTGATTTGGGTCTGAGCTAATTTGTGATCAGCCATTGTGGATGTGCATTGAATATTATTCATGATTTGAGTCGTTAGTTGTAAATATTTTTAAGTTTTCTTGAAGTCAACATGTTGTGATTAAATTCTTAGTTGAGGATATATTTAAATGATCAATTATATAATTTTGGTGTGTGAATAAGGTGTGTCAATGTGTGTTACAAATATCAGAAGGGTGATTGAGTGATTATGAACAATTCCACTTTTGCATTAAATATTTTGTGATGTGAGTTAGAGTAGAGTAGAGCAAAGGTGTAGAATCAGTTAGAAGGACAAAAGATCGACTACTAAGCTAACCAGAACTAAAATTAAGCATTTATAGATGATACTCTCTTAGTTCATTATTTTGGATCTAATCCAAATCTTTGTAAGGTAGTGTGCCTTTCTATTTTGAGCAGTGAGCTCTAGGCAGTGTACCTGAATGCAAGTGTATTCCCACATTGTAATCTTCCTTTTGAGTATACTCAGATATATTGTGGATTGGCCATCCATTGTGGTTTTTCCCCTAATAGGATTTCTACGTAAAAATCCTTGTGTTATGTTGTTGTGTTTGTTTTCTTTTTGTTCATGCATATTTCTTTTGGTTGAATGTTTTGAGTGGGTTAAAGATCAAAATAATAAATGTAATTTCTGTAGAACACTGATTCACCCCCCTCTCAATGTTTCCTGTATCCAACAATTGGTATCAGAGCTAGTTCCTTGAAAGAAGTCTAACACCTTGGGGAGATCTTGGAAAGTGTTTTCAATGGATACAAGTAGTCTTCAACAACAACTTTTGGTCAATTGGATGATCTTGACCAGTCAAAATCTAAGAACCAGGAACTATAGGAAATTCTTGAGAATGCAAAGAAATTCATTCAATCATTAAAAGAAAAAATCAATGAATTAAGGGAGAAAAGAAAGGAATTATGTGATTAGCTTAAGCAGAAGAATAAAAGCATGGAAGATGAACAACTAAGTCATGCCTTGAAAGAGAAAACAAAATAATGTGAAAAGTTTTCTAGAGAATATGCTACCCTAAAGCGTGAGATGGAATCTATCATGATGAAAATGACCAAGGATATTGAAGATAGAAGGAAGAATGAAGAAAACCTTGCATAATCCTTGAAATAAAAATATGAATAATGCAACTGATTGGACAATGAATTGGAACAATCTAAAAATAATGAGGAATTGCTTGAAAAACAACATGGTGATCTCAAAAATGAAATTACTCCTCCAAATGAGTACAAGGAGAAATTCAAAGATAGCTCAACCAAGCATGATGAACTAATTAAAGGTTAGAGGACTGATGGTGACAAGCGTGATCTTGGCTATGAAGAAGGAGAAAGTTCCAAATCTGGACAAGGAAGATTCATGAAAGAAAATTAGATGAATAAAGCCAGAAGGAATTCGGTAAGACAACCAAATGCTCAAAGATTCAATGGTTACTATTTTACTTGAAATAAATTTGGTCATATGGATTCTCAGTGTAGAAGTAGGATGAATCCAAGTGGACCATGATTCTCAGGTTAGTGCTTTAATTGTAATAAGTTTGGTCATAAGTCAAATGAATGCAGAAATGTGATGAACAACTTTCATAGAGATGTCAGATGCTATGCATGCAATAGACTTGGTAATATTACCAACCAATGTAGATCAAGGAAAAATTAGTGGAATAGTAGGTCTGGACAGAGAAATGTTGTGTGCTACAACTGCAACAAATTTGGCCACATTGCTAGATTATGTTGGAGCAGAAGAAGTATGGTAAAAAAAACATGCAGGAGGATGTTAAGGGGAAAGGTAAAGTCACTATAGATCTGATCATGAGGAAAAAATAGAAGAAATGGGTGAAGAAGAACCCTTCTATTGAAGGAAATGTGCTAGTACCAGAATTTGCTTCTAGTAATTCCTTCGAGAATTAGTTTTAGGCGTTTGGCCTAGGGAGATCTATCAAGGAAATATTTTAACCCCCTGATATTAAGTGACACCGGAATGTGGATAAGTCCAGTAAGTGCATAGATGTTTTTCAGATGTTGTTCAGCCAATTGGAGAAAGTATTATACAGTATTGGAGATCTGTAGAATAATTATCTATCATAATGGATGGAAACAAGGTAACTGGATGAGTTAGGGTAAGAGAATTTATTGTGAAAAAAAGGGTTAGGTGTGTGAATGATAAAAGGTCATTTTTATCCCTCATTTGTCACTTTGTATTTTTTTTTTAAAACTAAGTTTGGAGAGCTCTAAGGTGAACTTTCCTGAATTGCGGTGAGATTCAAGTGTGAAGAAGATTCAACGATCAAAGTTTGATCCGACAAAAAAGTATTTATAAAAAAAAATTGTGAATTTGTGAATTTGTAAAAATGGCCACTCCATTGGTAGTTGAAGTCAAGGATAGACCCCATCTGAAGTTCAAGTGGAATCCTTTTAAGTCTGTTGAGACTGAGCCCCTAGGTGCATTTTCATTTGTACCATATGGTGTCTTGCATATTGAAGACTTTAGGGATTATATTCATGCTACTATTGAGGAGTTAGGTAGCTTACAAATGCTAAATTTTTATTCCAACCATATAATTGGAGAGGACTTCATGGTTAAGCCAAAATACAAAACCCTAGAAGAGAGGAAGTTCACACAGTTTGTGAAATTCCCCATATTTGAGGAAAGCGAATGGGTGTGATATATTTTGAGCTGATTTCATGCTAAGTTTATGTGGTTGAATATACCTTTTAAGATTATGAAAGAGGCTATAAGCACTGTCACAAGTATAAATTCCTTCGATGGACTACCAATCTTGAAATTTGTAAAGAATCAGAAGGTTTTTAATGCAACTGGTGCAAAATTTGATAGAAGGGTAATGACAATCGAAGATATTGTTCAAGTGGATGTGAAATTTGCATCAATGGTCATTGGCTACAAGGTCTACCACTCCAACCGGGATAATTCAATATCCAATATGACCATTTATGCAACCTATCAGATGGTAAAAGAAAATGTAGATTATGACTTATGAGATCTACAACTCAAAATAACAATAGGAAATCTACATGTGTATCGATGAACATAAATGCTCTATTCTTCCTTTACTGTATTCAATCTATTTGTCAGTATGAGAAAATGATGATGTGCGGATCCAATCACCAACTAGGGTTTCCATCAATGACAACACCAAAAAAAATTTGTAGTGTCTCTTTCCAACATAAAGGACACAAAATGCTACAACCCCTCATTGTTGGAAAGAGAATGAACAACAAAGGCTAACTTCAAACAAAGTGCATACTTTCAGATCTTTTTGCAAGCAGTTTTCATTGAGGTATGATCAAACATAAAGATTCCTTATAGTAAAATAATGATATTCCATCAATTACGAGAACTTTGTCTCATAATACAACATAGCATAACATAATAACAACTTTAAGAAAAAAAAAAAAGTCTAATGACAGTCCAATTTTCCTAAGCTACTATTTCACCACACAAGCATAAAGCATAGAAATCCACTACCCAAACTATCTGAACATAGCTTGCAAGACACAATATTTCATTCAAAATGACAATATAAAGAAAGAAATATTGAAAAAGGCCATACATGCACAGTCTCAATAAATTCCCCTCAATAGTTCATTCTTTAATTAAAACTAAACTTTGAAACAAAGGTCAGATGCCAATCCAATAATAGTTTAAACCTTAATAGATATAATATGCCAGAATAAAGTAGTTCAATAACTTGCTTCTAAAAACAATTCTAAAACCTCAAGAAAACTAAAAAGAAACACTTATTTTGACAAAGAAAAAGTTCCTCCTGGAAAATAAAAAAAATCTCCTTCCTTTTGTGTCATCACCCTCCTTATATAGCCACCGAAAGAAAGAAACACCACCTTAGTCTAGATTAATTTCCACCAGGTGTTGACAATTGATAGCACATGATCTAATCATAGACCCTTGGTTAGGCTGCAAAAGATCTTTGCATTAACTCTTCAGCTACTGCATTAATACCCTTTTAATATTTAGCAAAGATAGAAGCCCAAATATGATTGGATCCTAAGAACAACAGCCTATAAAAGGACCCAGTTGATCAATCATATCACTATGAGGTACCGTCTCAAAAATTTCATCCCAAAAACTA
Source organism: Sequoia sempervirens (assembly GCA_007258455.2). Lineage (NCBI taxonomy): Eukaryota > Viridiplantae > Streptophyta > Pinopsida > Cupressales > Cupressaceae > Sequoia > Sequoia sempervirens. The sequence continues at coordinate 783,817,397 of VDFB02193867.1, read as the reverse complement.
AGAAAAGAAAAGAAAAGGTCAACCAGCTTGGAAAAACAACTCAATAAGATATCTTTATCGGCGGTGTAGATAACCTGCAGCAAGGAGATGACGTGTCAGTAGGGTGGAAACTCCTCAACTTGCAAATATAGCTCTCAAAAAAATGTTCAATGAGAAAAAATGTGTCCTGAATCTTCTCCCGAAAGGAGGATAAAAAGGTAAAAGTTGCACAGCCACCACGTGGCATATTGCACACTTTTTTGATAATTTTATTTGAGCCTGAGTGCACCCGATACTGAAGACATTTATGCAAACCAAAAAAATAAAATGAATGAGGCAAAAACACTTCACAGTACTTTTAAAAGAGGTTAGGACTATAATAGATGCTAGATACAACTTGCACAACTCAAAGGTGTAGAAGTTGTTGGGTATTCAATGAGAAGAAGATGAGTACAACACATGATGCAAAAAATTTATAGATTAAGCCTTTGATATGTCAATATTTAAGGTTATCTCCTCCTAAGTTGGAAAGTGATTGCTTGGTGGATGCTAATGTGCATGGTCCTTTTTTCATTTACTATTTTATTCTATTTTTCCTGATGTTTTAGAAACTTGAAGAATATTGAAGATAAACGAGTGTTTTATTACAACTATCTCCCTCAATAATGCATCTTCTAAGGAACGTGGGAATATTCTACAATAGCTTGAAAGGATTTTTAGTCTCTTATGAGATATTGCCTCATGGATCGTTAGGTCCTTTATTTTGTAATTATATGTCAAATTGAAATGTGACATGTGTAAATGACTTGAAGCTTGTTACTCTCTTATCTTATAAAAGGGAATTCAAGGTTATTTGCACAGGATGATTGATCAAAATTTGGAGATTTTTGTAATACAAATGAATGGAAATTAATTTTAAGTCATTTTCTAGGTTATTGTGTCTAGCCTTTTATAAATTTTGAAAGAATTGTATGATAGTACCAGCATTTTTTAATACAATGGCATACTTCTAAATCCAATGTTCTCGTTTTGTATATTTTGGACTAGTTATGAATGAAATGAATCAAAGATATTTCAATTCATCTTCATTGTCTTTCCTTTAGATGTTTATCTTCTATTAATTCTCTTATTCAAAGAATAAGTTAAATGCTTTAATAGATATAAAGATTTGTGTGGATGTATCTAGGGATTTGATAAGTATTATTGGTTAATATTTCTGAGTTTAAAGGTGTAATGCATCATTAAAAATCTCTTTTATGTTGGGATAAACATTGTTATATATTTTCAATTACATTATTTATGACTCCATGCCCTAGATTAAGGCACTAATCACTAAAGTTGTATCTATGTTGCATCTCCAGGGTTTTTGCACACACACACAAACATTTTAAATCTTTAAATTCAGTTACATTTGTTGTTGAAGAGTATTATGAAGTATCATGTTCTATTGCTATTAAATGTTAAATGATTAAAGATATTGGAAGATCTTTGCATTCCTATAATTGTCAAGAAATTATGTGTAGGAAATATCTATTATTTACAATGTTACAAATAAATTGGCATAAGAGGTCTTGAGAACATTGTATGGGATCACCCTTGCGAGTTTTGTAGAGCCTAAAGTGTAGAGGGAAAGTTATTTTAACTTTCACCTATTTGTTGGACAATCCCTCCATATAATTGAATATTGGTAATGGAAAAACCATAGATTATTTGTGATATTTGGTTGGGAATTAAAAACAACCAACTCTTTGAGTGTTGCATCCTATACAAACCCATCAATATTGGGACTATGTCTAGGGCTCAATAGGTTTGTTGTTTCAAAACCCCTTAGTCCACACATGTGTTGGAGTTCATCATTTTCCTCTTGGAAAGGATTCATCAATGTTTTTTTCATGTTAAGATTTTGGTTTTGTATTTTCTTTTTGATTTGAGACCTTCTTTCTATTGGCATATAAGAGATCCTAAGACCTTTTAATTTGACACCTTGTTTGTATTGGCATATAAGAGATGCTAAGACCTTTTTTTTTTAGGGATATTTTTGGATGAATGAATGAAGTGGAAACAACCAAGAAGTATTACTAGATCTTAGGGGTCTAGATCTTAGGGTTTTTAATGATCAATATTTGGATAAAATATGTTAAATTTTGGGCTAGATTTGTCAGTACAAAAGTTAAAAAAAAAAATAGATAATGGTAGAATAGGATAACTTAGAAGCTTCTAAGTCAAACTAATTTTCTACCTTGAGAATGAAAACTTTCAAGGGAACATATCAAACTAGAATGGATATGACCTATAAATTCAATTGTGAAACTAAAAGAAAAGCAATAATCAACAATAATCACAACCAAAAGATCACATCAATAAAGAAAATAAATCAAATAATATTAAATGAAAATAAACCTACACACAAAATAATACACAATTTACCTTATAGCTCAATTTTTATCCTCTATTCACCTTGGAGAATGGTGTAAGTAGTCCAAGCACAATAGAATAAATAACTACAATGATTTGAGAATAGTTTCTCTGCATGATCTAAGATGAATAATGCATCATAGGATGGTTCAATTTATAGATTTTTGGTGGCATTGATAGATGGTCAAGATCAGAGGAGAGACTAAAAGGATAAAGGGATTATAATTGAGGAGAGGAATTGATGGATAGTTAAGTGATTGCATGATTTAAGGTAATTGATGATATGGATTAATTAAGAGGATTGATTGGAGTGTTAACTAAGATTGGCAGTTAGTGGATTGAATTGATTACTAAGTGAACTCAAAGTGAGTGGGAGTGAAGTTGATTTGATTAATGAGTGGATTGAGATTAAGTCTCAGTCAATACATGAGGTGGAATTTGCATGAATATTTAATAATTAAATAAATTTATTACTATTTACATGTGCAAAAGTGGAAATAAATAAAGAAAATAAATAATTCTATTTATTTTGGATAATATTGAGAGATAAATAGATAAATTAAATAATTAAAATAATTATTTAATTTGGGAAATGGGAAATTTGGATAATTAATTAAATAATGATAATTTATTTAATTAATCATGGAAGAATAAATAATATGAAATTATTTAATTATTTAATTAATAGTGGAGGGGGATTTAATATTAATTAAGTAATTTAAAATTTCCCTAATTATAGAAGATAACATTAGAATAATTAAATAATTAAATTATTTATTTAACATTGGAAGAATAATTAGTGCAATTTGATGTCAAGAAATGTTAGTATCAATTTTCAAGTGTCTACAGAATTAACTCAAAGATAAAGATGAAGTAGCAATAGTTGTGCCACGATTGTCATCAAATAGGAGAGATAAACCCTTAAATTGGTCCTCTAAATCTGAAATGTGAGACCACATACAAAGATGCAATGTATGATAAATAGGAATCTTAATTAGGAAGACAATTAGATATTCATTGCAATGAATCACTAGAATTTCTCAATGAATTAGAAGATGAATGTGTGATCTCAATTTGAGAAATAGGAGCTATAGGAGAATTGTTTTGAATCATCAAGATGCTCAAGTTCTACATCATATTCAAAATCTTCTAAGGTGTCATCATCAAAGGGTAAATTATCAACATCATCAATTGGAATGAGACAACCCGATATAGGATCATCTAGGAATGGAGGATTATGTGGATCTCCAAAAATATCCCAAACCTTGGTCCAAAATATTCATGGGTATGAGATTCCTTAAATTTTATTGCAATTCTCTCTAAAGATACTTGCACTCTTCAAACTAGAACCAATCAATCCTATGATATGATCATTCTTATTACCCAAAAATAGATTTATTTCATGTTGTATCTAGATTAGGAATGAGTACATGAAGATGAGGAAAATCACTGAGCCACTTATGTTAGGATTAAGCTACCATCTATATTGTAAATCCTATCTCATATTGTATGATTCCAAAATCATTAGAAAGTGTCCCTAGGAACTTAGGGTCAATTGGAAAAATATTTTTTAATATTAATTCTCACCATTATTTTGTAATAATTCATAAGGGGCGATGGGTTCCACTAATAGCAACAAAGATGAATTGTGGACATAAATAATTAATATTATTTTCCCCACATGTGGAAACCAAGAATGGGACAGTAAAAGATAAGGATAAGGAAAAATGAGTGACTATTTTTTAGATTTGTGCTTATTCTAGTATTCAGATGATATGTTTGATGTGAATGTCTAGATGTTTAAATTAGTTTCATATTTACAAAGATAGTTTTGTATGTTTTCCATGTTAACTAAAATATGTGGTATATAGATCTATGATGAGATTGTATTCAAGGTGTTTTGGATGAAGATAGTTAAGATTTTGCATGGATGTTTGAAGGGTTCTTATCGATCTATGGTTACTCTTATATGGGTTTTTTTGGAAAATTAGATCTACCACTGATCCTAGTGTTTGAGTCTTGGAAATCAACATGTTAACTTTATTATCTCTATTTTGCATGATACTAATATGGGCTTGTATCTAGTTTTTAGTTATTTGAGATTTGAGCACTGATTATATATTTCTCCTTTGATATGTTAAACATATGTGTATATCTTGTAAAATTGTTTGATGTAGATTTTGATTGGTTGGCTATATTCTCGGTATGTTTATGTAAGAAAATTTTATTGGGAGTACCTGATATAGTTCAATTGAATCTATAGCAGTAGTTTATGGTGCATGAAAATTTTTATTCACTTTTAGTAGAGTATTGGAAATGATATTGGTCATTATGCCATGTATTACTCAATATTACTTTCAATGTGAGCTTTATTTATTTACATAATGTGTTCTATCTTCTTTGTTTCAATATTTTGGTTCTAAGTTATTTTATTGTAGTGTGTAGTGAGCCATGGATAATATTTGATTAAAATATGGATGGTCTTTTGTAATGGTTATTAGTGTCATAATGGGCTCTTAGATTCTACCTTTAGATTGCAGTGAGAGTTTAATGACATCTTTGGTTCTATTAACAAAGGATGTGTGGTAATTTATCTTCTTGGTTTGGATATTGTGTTTTGAATTTACCTTTTTGGATATCATGGTGTTCAGTTTTTTGATTGTGTTGTGGCCAAGGAAGATCTTCATTTAGGAGATGTTTATCACAATTCCTAGAGACTTTAGTTACATGATTAAGTGGGAGATTTGGTAGTGATGCACATTCATAATTTGATGATGGATGTTTATTTTCCTATGTTTAGAGATGTTTCTTGGTTTATAGTATTATTATTATATCATGATGTACTCTTGATTCTATATTAGACTTTTGGCATGGTACAAGTTCTCTGAAGACCATGATATGTTCATACAAAGAATATGATATCCTAGGAGTATATGTTAGATTATGATGTCATTTTTTTTTTCCTAATTTTGTAGTTGGAACTTTGACATGGTCCTGAAATTGTTCTCTTTGATTTTTAGTATTAATCATTTTCTTGGAAATTCATGATTTTGTAATGTTGCATTTCAAGTTGGTATGGATTTATTGGTGGATGATCGTGAAGACTAGAGAGTCTTGGGTAAGGCTAAGAGATCTCTTACTTATAGAGATTGTATGTTGAGGTGTTTAATATTCAATGAGGATTTTAGTAGGAAGACCAAGGAGCCTGCACCTAGCTATGGATTAGAATCCATTATGGATCTAAAGAGAGGGTTTTTATTTCTTGGTGTTGTTTGCACAAGACAATATTGTATCCCACTCTTGGTCTACTTGGAAAGTGAATGATTTGAGATGCTTTTCCCACTGAATTATCAGATGCATTCTTTATTTTGTATCTTGTCTTTATTTGGAGAGGTACGGGAAATGGTTTGTGGCTTTAGACATATTCCCTTTGTTGTGGAAATAATTGGTTTTTTTAATCTACCTTTAGTATGATAGGTTTACATATATTTCTTTGATGTTTTCATTTGATTTGAAAATTAGATGTTGATATCCTTTCAGTTTGGGAATGGTGAAGGATATCTTACATTACACAACTTGGTACATTTTGGTGCAGGGGCACCTCAACCCTTAGTGCAATTTTTGAATTTTTGAACATGTATTGGGGTGGCAAGTATAGTATTCAAAGGTTTGAGTCCAAAGTTTGGTTTTATATGTTATCTTTGTTCTAAATAAGGTCTCATAGACAATTTTTAATAGTTTAGGTGACTAAGAGGGTCTAAAAATGCAAACATTGCAAAGTATATAATGGTATCATAAAAGGTGTGATTATGACCTCCAACGGTCATTAGTGATTTAAAAATTAGTTATAAGGCAGTTGGTTTCTGGTTGAGGATGGATAAACCTTTAAAAAAGCATGTGAACACTAATTGTAATGTTGGCTTGGAGATTGAAGGTAGTGAAAAAGAATAACTTTGTTTTTCCTCATTCATTTCTGAGTTTCTTGATGTTTTGTAGCCCTGTACAAATGTGTACAGTTTGATCTTGTAATGCAATATTTTATATCTTGTGGAGACCTATATCAACATTTTCTTGCATCAAGTTTGAAGGAGTTTAATAGTGTTTTTTGTTAGATATCTTTGTTTTCTTGCAACAGGTTGAGAGCACCCTATTGAGGGTTTTGTGATCAAAAACATGTTTTAAAGGGCCCTTACACTCAATGTACCTACTGTAACAAGTGTAATGGTCCCTAGGGAGTATTATTAGAATGTTGGTTGCATGATTAGAGTTGTGGAGAAGGAACCAACGAGATAAGCCTGTTGTCTTGATGAGTTTTGTGAAGAAAAACACATGAAAATAGAGCCTTGCGTCTAGGGTTTGTGAAAATCAATGAGAGTGAAGTTTTTTTTCAAAATTTGAGCATATAGAGTTTAAAAATATATATTTTTGAGTTGGTGGCATGGTATAGGAGGTTTTGTAAGTGGGATTTTGAATAAATCATCTTGATTTGGCATGAAATTGAGGTTTTTGTGGTTTTCTATGTTGGAAGGGTTAACCCTAAGAATAAATTGTGGTTTTAGAGGTTTGAGGGAATAAAAAATTCTTCCCCAAAGTTTCATGTATCTATGTTAAGTTTAAAGGTATTTTTCTTTGTAATTTAGGCCTAATAAACCTAACTAAGTAAACATAGAAGGGTGATTTTAGGAGATTGGTCCAAAAGATTTATATTTGAATTTGGGATATGTGTTACAACTTTGAAATGGGTGTCTGAATCCATCATAATTTTTTTAGGTGTCTTGGAGAGTATTTGAGTTGAAGGCAAAAAACTGAGTTTGCACTAGTATTAGGATTCAATGATGAAAGTGAGAAATCATGCTTCAGGTTGTTGTCAAACATTGAGGATTATTTGAATTGCTCAAATAGGTCATTTTAATCTTGTTAGATGCCTCTTGAAGGCAGGTTGTCACTTTGAATGTGGTTGAGCCTCTTGGGTCTGCATCAAAGTGGTATCAGAGCATAGTAGTAGATCTTTTGTTGGTGTTTTGAATTGGTTGTGTAGGTAGGTGAAGAGAGGATTGTGAAAATTACTCCTAAAGGAAGTGTAGTTGCAAATAATTTTGACAACCATGGAAAGGAAATAGAAGCCTTGAAAAGAGAGATGGCTACTTGGAAGGCAAAGAAAAGAGTGTAAGAAGATGAAAATGAAACTGAAGATGAGATGGATCCAGATGATGTGAGAATTTTGAAGCTTTTGAAAGCTATGAAGAAGGATGGGCATGGAAAATGGATGTGTCTATGTATGGAGGAAAAATTGATAGTGAAGAGTTCTTGCATTGGATAGGGGCTTTGGAGAAGTACTTTGAGAGTGAAGAAATTGATGAAGAGCACAAGGTGAAGAAGGAAAAAACAAAATTGAAAGGACATGCTTTGCTATGGTGGAATTTTTTGCAAGAGGAAAGGGAAAGACAAGGAAAGAACAAGATCACTTCTTGGGAGGTGATGAAGACCAAATTGAAAGGTAAATTCCTTCCTTGTGATTATAATGTTCAATTGCTTAAGAAGTTACAAAATCTTAGACAAAAGGATTTAGATGTGCAAGGATATACTAAATAATTTTATAGGCTAAGCATAAGAACTAAACATGAATAGTATGAGGAAGAAATAGTTGCTAGGTATTTGAATGGCTTGAGGTATAACATTTAGGATGAGATCTGCTTGTTGGCACCTAAATAAGTTGAACAATGACTTCAAATGGCAATGAGAACAAAAGAAAAACTAAAGAGGAGACAAGATAAGGCAGCAAGAGGAAGAGGCAACACTTCTAGGGGTAGAGGCACCACTTCAACATCAAGGAAGCCTAAGGAAGACCATGAAGATGCTGAGAAGAACAAAGAACAAGCTCCTAAAGCAAGAGGTGGATGGAGAGGTGGAAGGACAAACTTTAGGAAAAGGATATATTACAATGAATTCTCAGGAAGGTGTTATAGGTACAATGAATTTGGACAACCATCTTTCAAGTGTCCTCAAAATCAAGGCTCAACTTCAAGTGGTGATAGAAGGAGTGAGAGAAGTACACAATTGATTCAAGAGGAAGAGTGTGAAAGTTCAAGAAGACCTACAGATTAAGAGGTAGTGTTACCCCAAGAAATTTTATTTCAAGACAATTTTTTTTAAACTAATCCTTTCATGGTAAACTTGTGTGAGTTGTGACTTAAGAATTTTTTTATAACTATCATGGTCTTGTTAAAATCCTAAAACAATTCACTAAGTTCTGATGTTTCAAAATCACCCAACCCTTTGTAGCTTTTAGAAAAGATGTTTTGTTTTATTAGGATATCGATAGTTATGGAAACTACAGAACTCCTGACTCATGGTTACAAGTTTATAGCTTGTAGCAATGGGGTGATTTCAGCAGAATGCATTGTTTCCAAAAGTATTAGAGAATTTAATGAAGTGTACAACATCTTTAAGGAATGTCTTCTCCAATTTCTTGAGATGACAATAGAAAGTTTAAACGTAATCTTTAGAGATCCTTTGAAAGGATAGCTCTTTAATAAGGAAGTTGTAAAATGGTTTGACATGTTTTATTAGTGAATAAATGACCACTCTTCACCGCCGAAGTTAAATAGATCTGCATGTAAGGGAAGGTAGTAGAGTTTTTTGATTTCAGAGATTTCTCTTAAAATGGTACTTTACGGTGTTGTTAGGGAATGGGAAGATGAGCTTGTTCCTGTTCTCCAACCTGACATGAATTGGCCAAAGGAAGAGCAATTCGACATCATTTCTCAGCTACGTTCACTGGCCTAGAAGGAGAAAACTAGCTATGTGGAATACAATAGGACCATCCAGGTTTTCGATAAAGAAGAGGAATGTGCCGAATTCAATAATTTAGTTATGGAAATGCAATTGGAGTTGTATAGAGTTTTGGCACTATCAGTGGTTCAGTGAAAAGCATGGAATATTTTTGTGACAAGGAATAATAATGTCTTTCCTTAAAACAGTTGTCGCTGGTCATTTTCAAGACCATTACTTTTTGTAATGCAAAAGTTTTGGATGTGCGTGTATATATTGGCCTCTTGGCTAATGGAATGCATCTTTTTGTGGATGTTTTCTCGAAAAGAGGGAAAGTAAGGGTTGTCTTGGGTTTTCTTTTGTATATTTGGTTGTGTAGGGTGTTGATCCTTTGTGCTCAAAATTTTGATAGTGGAGGAATAAAGAAAGTGTTTTTTATATCTTTTCATTTATAAACATTTTCTTTAAATTATTAATAGGCTTTGTATTCTTGCAGTTGCCTTCAAATATTAAGTCCATCATAGCTAATTGTAGGTGAAATTATTTCTGGATCTTTGGATGCAGAATAAATCATCTGTTGAAAAGAAAATTTGCTACTCGTTCTTTTCCTTTTTCTTTATGAGTGTGGAATAAATGGGCTTTGTATCAGTTGTTTACTTTTATTTCTTTTTGAATCTGTTCATCGCATTTATTTTCATGGTTACGTGTAAATGTTAGTCTACCTTTTCTAATTTCTAGTTAAAAGCATACCCTAAGTTTTCATTCATTGTAAATTGTTCAAAGGTAGTTGCACCTTGTAAAATAAGTAGAGAGCACTTGCAACTATTGTAGCAAGTAACTTAGCTGTTGGTACTATTTGTTCTTCCTCTTGGGCAATTTGAGTCATTTTTTGTCTTTATTTCTGAAGGAAAAATCTATTAACCAATAGCTAGGAGAAGCACTCATGATGAGGAGAACATTATTGCAAACACCTAAGGAGGAAGACATGAACCAAAGAAGGATCCTATTTAGAACCTGGTGCAAATACAAAGGTAAAGTGTGCCAATTTGTTATTGATTCTGGTTCTCAAGATAATATGGTGTCTAGGGAAAAGGTAGACAAGTTAAATCTAGAAAATATACCTCATGTAGCACACTACAAAGTTTCTTGGGTGAATGATAGTCAAACCTTAGGGTGAATGAGCAAGCCTATGTGGATTTCTAGATTGGGGAGTACAAGGATAGAGTCTTGTGTGACATATTTCCAATGGATTATTGCCATCTACTCTTGGGGAGGCCATGGAAATTTGATAGAAGGCCCATTTATGATGGTTGGGAAAATACCTATACAATTTGGAAAGATGATCAAAGTTTTAAAATAACTCCTTTGTAGGGAAAAGAGAAGGATAAAGGTAAGTTTAAAGTGGTTATTTTTAGAAAAATGAGCCTTTAAGGTTTAAAGATAGTAAGATTTGTGTATGTGTAGGTGTGGACCAGGTTCTTGATGCTAGAACAACAGAGAAGGCATAAACAAGTAATGCCAAGGAAGTAGGAAGAGTGTATGAGAATGATTTGCAGTCAAAGGTTGGTAGGAAGGAGTTGATAAATATTGTGGAAGACAACAAGAATTTTGATATTGTAATCAGGTCTAGGACTGAGAACACATGTGCAATAGGGGTAAATTCTAGTTTGACAGTAAGTTTGAATGAAAAAGTTTTGATAGGAACTATTGTGTGTCCCATAGAGTAGAGTGAGTTTGTAAAGAAAGTTAGATTTACAAATACAAAGGTCAATAAATATAATAGTAGAGGGTGCATAGTGAGTGATAAATCTATAGGTACAGTGGTAGTAAATGCTACTAGGACAGTGGGACAAAGGACAGTAAGGAAAGGGTAGTGTGGCCTAGTTGTTGAGGACAAATCCAAGTATGATAATAAGGAAAAGATGCAAATAACTTATGGAATGACTAACAATTTTTTGTGTGCAGGTATAAATACATGTGTTGCAGGTATTGGTGTAGGAGTATCATCAAGTTTTGAGTAGAGGACTGATAAAAGACCATTGGTAGGTCTACACAAGGAAGTGAAGTCATATCCTATGACAACCTTAGTCAGAGATGCAAGGAAAAGTATGAACTTTCAGTACTTGAACTTGTGGTAGGTGTTTGAAGATTAGAGGAGGATGATTAGAGCTTGGGAAGAATGGTATAAAGCCCAATTCATGGGGCATGAACTCCTTTTAGGGGGGTGTATGGTGCAAGGGCACCTCAACCCTTAGTGAAAATTTTGAATTTTTGAACATGTATTGGGGTGGCAAGTCTAGTATTCAAAGGTTTGAGTCCAAATTTTTGTTTTCTATGTTATTTTTGTTCTAAATAAGGTCTCATAGACCATTTGTAATATTTTAGGTGACTAAGAGGATCTAAAAATGCAAACATTACAAAGTATGTAATGGTATTGTAAAAGGTGTGATTATGACCTCCAATGGTCATTAGTGATTTAAAAATTGGTTATAAGGCAGTTGGTCATTGGTTGAGGATGGAGAAACCTTTAAAAAGGAATGTGAACACTGATTGTAATGTTGGCTTGGAGATTGAAGGCAGTGAAATAAGAACTCTATTTTTCCTCATTCATTTCTAAGTTTCTTGATGTTTTGCAGCCCAGTACAAATACGTACAGTATGATCTTGTAATGTAATATTTTATATCTTGTGGAGACCTATGTCAATATTTTTTTGCATCAAGTTTGAAGGATTTTAATAGTGTTTTGTGTTAGATATCTTTGCTTTCTTACAATAGGCTGAGAGCATCCTATTGAGGGTTTTGTGATTAAAAACATGTTTTAAAGGGCCCTTACACCTACTATACCTACTGTAAAAAGTGTAATGGGCCCTAGGGAATCTGAATAGGTTGTAGGTTTAATGATTAGAGTTGTGGAGAAGGAACCAAGGAGATAAGCCTATTGTATTGATGAGTTTTGTGAAGAAAAACACATGAAAATAGAGCCTTGGGTCTAGGGTTTTTGAAAATCAATGAGAGTGTGGAGTTTCTTTTAACTTTTGAGCATATAAGGGTTAAAAATATAGATGTTTGAGTTAGTGGCATAGTCTGGGAGGTTGTGTAAGTGGTATTTTGAATAAACCCTCTTGATTTGGCATGAAATTGAGGGTTTTGTGGTTCGCTATGTTGGAAGATTTAACCTTGATAAAAAAATGTGGTTTTGGATGTTTGAGGGCATAAAAAATGTTTCCTTAAGGTTTCATGTATATATGTTAAGTTTAAAGGTATGTTGCTTTGTAATTTAGGCCTAATCAGCCTAACTAGGACAACGTAGAAGGGGTGATTTTAGGAGATTGGTCCAAAAGACTTATATCTAAATTTGAGATATGTGTTACAACTCTGAAATGGGTATCTAAATCCATCATATTTTTTCATGTGTCTTGGAGAGTATTTGAGTTAAAGGCAAAAAACTGAGTTTGCACTACTACTAAGATTCAAGGATGAAAGTGAGAAATCATGCTTCAAATTGTTATCAAACTTTGAGGATTGTTTTAATTTCTCAAATAGGCCATTTTAATCTTGTTAGATGCCTCTTGAAGGTAGGTTGTCACTTTGAATGTGGTTGAATCTCCTGGGTCTACATCATAGTTTAGTATGGAACAAGAATAAGGTTTGATTTATAGGTTCTCTCTTTGGTCATGGTATTCTTCCTAGATGTTTGGTTCAAATGGTTGAGTGTGAATAACCAAGGAGAGCTATGGAGACTAGTAGTGAGAGAATTATTGTAGCATATTTTTTTACAGTATTTGTAAATCATTGTATGTTTCCTTGAAACTATGTAATAGAGGAATTATCCACATCCTCTATGTGAAATACTATAGGTGCAATTTTTATGCATTGATCTATTTTTAGATTTGATAGTACTCTTATACTAAGAGTTTTTAGATATATGTCTATTTATCCTCTTTGATATCTTGGTTATTTAGTTACTAATGTGATGATGAGTTTGCATGTTTCATTGGATTAATATCTATGATTTATGTAGCCAAGTGGACAGGCCAACCATTATATTGTAGTGGGATGATACAGATGTGGACTATCTATATCCACAAGTTTGTTTTATTGCTAATGCATACTTTGTTAGTTGGCCTTGTTTGTGGTCATTTGTACATTGGTGCCTTACATTTGAGATGAGAGGATATATATGTAGAGACTTGATTATGAATTTTGGATAAATGTATGTTGATGGTATGAAGTTATATTTATGATTTGCATACCTCAGTTTGAGGTATGATTAGATTGGATGAGTTGAAATTTGTTGTGGTTGCTATTGTAGCTAGTATGAGTAAGGTAGCTACTCAGATCCTTTTTTACCATTTGAATTTTATGCCTAAGTTCATGTAAAGATTGGTGCAATTTTCAATGAAATTTGATATATCTCACCTTGGAATGTTCCTCTTTCTTCCATAGGTGGCATGGTGGAGGATGAAAGAATATTTTTTCCTAATGGTAGTTATCATGGTTGCTTTTATAGGTATCTTGTTGAAGCATGAGAGCATGATGAATACTTGGAAGGCACATGTTTGACTAAGGTATATTTCTCCCTTATTTGTGATTCCTATGGATGTATTTATAATGTATGATGTCAAGTGGGAGAATTTTAGGATTAAGGTGGCATCCACCTTGAAAATATTAAGTCATATCGCATGGTTCCAACATCCTTGGAAAGTGTCCCTAGGCACTTAAGGTGAATTGGGAAAATATTTTGTAATATTAGTTCTCACTATTGTTTGTAAAATATTCATAAGGGGTGATGGATTCCACTAGCAATGGTAAAGGTGACTTGTGGACATAAATATTTAATATTATTTTACCTACATGTGGATGCCTAGAATGAAATAATAAAATATAATGAAAAGTAAAAATGAGTGACTATTGGTATTCTCCAAGTGGGTGTTTCGAAAGAGGCAACAATTGTCTCTTGATATTTCATCTTTTATTAGATTTAATATAATGTTTATCTTCCAAGTTTGGGAATCCAAGTTGGAGGGAAAGCATTGGAGCCAAAACAAGTGTACTTTCATATTTTATGGTGGAAATCAAAGGTATTGGGACATTTGGAATTAAGGAACATCTTTGGGAGCCATGTTTGGGGTTTAAGATGTCTTCAAAAATCTATAAAAATAACTTCTTGGATGTAGAAATTATGAGGAATAGTTTAATGTAGATTTTTACTATAGGAACAAGGATAGGTTGAGGCATAAAGAGGTTTCTCACAGGTGCACAAGTGTTTCCATGTTGGAGGAAAAGAGGAGAATGGGAGCAGTTGTATTAAAATCTCACTATTTGAAGATAATTCTTATTTGGCCTCTCCTCTTGGTGTATTTTTTTCCCACAAGGATTTCCCCATGTAAACCATGTGTTATGTCATTCTCTTGTGTTGTTATTTTGTGTCTCATTTCTAATATCTTATGGTGATGTTAATAGTTATATATATATTTTTTAAGTTTCACATAAGGTAGTGTTTATAATCAAGTTATGTTGGCTAACTTTTAGCATCATAAATAAGATGGATCTAATAATGGTAATTCCATATTAAGGAAACTTAATTTTTAGATTTACATATAAGTCTCAGATTGTCAATTTGTTGTATTCCAAGCCTTGTGTCTCATCCAATGAAGTCATATTTTGATAGAGGTTGAATGTTCCAACAATTATTATTAGAGCCTATTTATTTCTCATCAACCTGTAATATTTTAGGATTCCTTTTTACTTGAGATGTTGGAAAAATGGATCTAGGGCCTAAATTACCGTAGTTCCAATATCACAAAGGGAAAGGGAATAAAATTAGTCTCAACACCCACTTGGCTACAAACCTCAATGGAAGAGCCAGAATGGTGGATCATGCTTTAGTCCCTTTGGAATTTTGATGTGTTGATATGATTAATTGATTAAATTTTACAATGCAATGATGTTCCTAGGTTAATTATAAAAATGAAGTAAACTAAGATTATTTCTAAAAAACACATAAATGATAAATAAAAAAAATAGAACAATAGAGGGTAGACACAAAAGAACTTGGCATATAAAATTGGGCTTTAGAAAGACGGACAAGGGCATTGGGTGCCTTAGACTATGAAATAGCTACTCAAAATTAGAATTCAAACTCTTGTTTCTCTATGTTTGTAGGTTCTTCTTCTTTGAGCTTACTATCTAAACCTCTTTTATTGTTAATAAAATCCATTTTCCTTGATTTGTTAACTTGTAGGACTTGAATGCTTGAATAAGCATTGAGAAACTATGTATTCAATTTTCCTCCAATTCACTTCATATCTATAACCTGCACACATGAAATAGGGGGAAGGGTTGTTCCATATAGGGGATTGCCTAAGTCAAACCCCATTTTGGTATTTCTACCTACACAATGGCTATGTGTTGCAAGTATGAGTAGTTGGTGTTGTCATTAATTCAATAGGCTTGTGTTTTTGTTGTCATTGATGTCCCATGGTTCATATTGTTCATGATTGTTGGAAGTCTATTGATGGCTAAAGAGTTGTGATGATGCTTTGATTAGTTTCATTATGTTGTCATTAGTAAGTGTTACTAGTGTCAACCTCTAGTGTTTTTTTGATAAGCATGTGTATGCTTGAGTTGTTGTGTTATGGTAGGATTGATGATGTTGAGGAAGTTTTCAAGATAATGAGAATATGTCTCTAGTGCTTGGTTTCCAAGTGATTTTGAGAAAAAATTGAATAAAAGAGAAAACAATGTGTTGTAGAGGTGTTCTAGCATATATAGTGGTGTTCTGGTTTTTCTCTGCATTTCTTCTATGCTGAATATCTTCTTGTTCAGTTCATATATGATGATTAGAGGTGTTCATAGGTGTTATATCGAGATTTTCTTGGTCTATATTTTTGTGGAGTGAAAGTTGTATTCACTAGTGTGTGAACTATGCATTACAATGGTGTCTAGGAGAAATGGTTTTGCTCCACATTTCCCTACACATTGGTTTTTGATCTTTTGGTTCAATAAGTGTGCTTATAAGGTTCATAACTACCTTTGGCTGAATTTTTTCAATGTTTGGTGCTCCACAAGTTGGTTTCTTGAGTTATAGTATGTTAAAGGTTAACTGGGTGTACAAGATACGTTTGTTCTTTAGGTGAAAGCTATTGTGGAGAAATTTATTGGATTTCAGGGTCTTTATGGAATATTATAGATTATGTTCAAGTGTTGTGTGTGGTTCGTAAGCCATCTTTGGATCAAAGGAAGCATGTACTTAAATTTTTAATAGTGTTTACACTAATTGCGAATTACTTCAATGTTTTTAGATGTATGGTTTTGCATGTATGAATGGATTTAGGTCTGATTTAAGGTGTAATGTGGTCTACCTTCATTCCTTTCCACTATGGGAAGGATTTGGTGCTGAACTAATTTTAATTTGAATGGTTTAGGTGCATAGCCAAGCTTGGAGAATGTTTTCAAGGTTGAAGAAGGTATAAATAAGTATTTTGTTGATGGAGGATGTGTGATGCAAATTGCAGAGTGGTGAAGTAAAAATTTATGAAGTGAAATGATGTCTTCAAAGAGTTAGACTACTAGAAGTAGTGAGTAGAAGATGTTACAATCTTGAGAAAGGTTTTGAATGTGTTGGTGATGCTATGCTATATTTTTCTGTTACATTGAGATGTATTTCTCATTGTAACAACCTTCTTTTCTTTTATTCTATAATTTGGTAGTGATCCATTGGTAGTGATCCCTTCTTTATTTTGGGAAATGAGCCCTCTGGAAGTGAGCCTATTTTATTTGGTATTGCAAATAATTTATATCATGAGATAATCCTCACTGTGGTTGTTCCCTTCTTCGATTTTCCATGTAAATCTATTATTTTATTATGCATGGTGTTGATGTGTTTCAGTTTCTATTATTTTCTTTCATGCTAAATCATTCTAACATATTAAAGGCTATGAAGTTGATGTGGATCTAAATTTTAATGAGTTTTTTGATGTTTTAATGTACAACTAATTCACCCCCCTCAGTTGTTTTATATATTCAACAGGTGGTATGAGAGCAAGGTTCCTTGGAAGAAATCTTAACCTCTTGAGGTAGATCTAGGATGGTGGACAAGAGAGATGCTCCTCTATTTGATGGATCATATTATGCATTCTAGAAGACAAGGATGGAAGTTTTTTTGATATCCCTTAGATATGGAGTTAGGAAGTCTATTTTTCCTAGATACACTATGCCTACAAATGGTTTGAGTATTGATGATGAGATCAAGGCCTATGAAAATAATAGTACAAGGTATTCTCTTTTATGTGGTCTTCTTAATACTAAACCCATGAAAGTTATGAATTTGAAAACTTCTAAAGAAATTTGGACAAATTTGGAAAGCATTTATGAAGGATGTGATAAGGTCAAGCAAGCTAAGATACAAAATCTAAACATCTTATTTAATAACATGTGGATGTTAAAAGATGAAACATTACAAGATACATTCATAAGGTGGATGAGACTATCAACTCCAACAAATATCTTGGTGGAAATCTTGAAGAAGAAGAAGTGGTAAAGAAGGTACTGAGAACTCTTCCTAAAGCTTATAGTCATAAATTTTCTACTATTGAGGAAGCTCGAGATTTAAGAAAATATACTAGAGATTAGTTGTATGGTGCTTTATCTTCTTTTGAAATGAGATAATATTTTCCAACACAAAAGTTGCGATTGCTTTTAAGGCTAGCAAATCAAAGAATAATGAGGAATCAAATCAGGAGGATCTTCATGGTATTGAATAAAATTTTGTTAGGAGAATGAAAAAGGGTATTGAAAAATAAATAGGTAAGTTACCTTTCAAATGTTTCAATTGTGGAAAGATAGATCATGATTATGCTTCAAGATGTCCAAAAAAAGCTTTGAATAACAAGAAAAAGGAGAAAAAAGTAAAAAAATTAAGAAAATTTATTATGTTAGAGAAGATTCTAGTATATCCGATGATGAATCTAACTATGCAAATGATTAGGATAGTGAATTCTTGTTCATGGCTATAAATGTTGAATCTAATTTTGCTAACTCTATGAGATGTATGAAGAAAATTTCTCTAGAAGTAGGAAATAATACTAAATGAATAATGATGACTTCTTTTCATGCTAGAGAGGAGAAGAACTACTAGATCATTGATATTGGATGCTCAAATCATATGACTGGTGATACAAGTAAGTTTGCTAAACTTGAGAAATATGGAGGTCTAGTTAAGTTTGGTGATGATACATCTACTATGATATGTGGAAAAGTTTAACTAGTTTTTATGGAAACCATAATAAAGATGATGTTATTTAAATTTTAAGTTTCTAAAGCATAACCTCTTGAGTGCTAGAAAAATGTGTAGAAAAGGTCGTGATCTTAAATTTCAAGATGATAGATGTTAGATTAGAAAAATATCTTTTATTAGCATAAAGGGGCTAATGTTCATTGCTTTATGAATCATATTAATGAAATTTGGTTATGGAATAGAAGAATTTTTCACATCAATTTGATATCCTAGTAAGGACTAGTTTAGTTCAAGCTATGAGAGATTTTCCAAAGATTATAAATCCCATCAATGTTGTCTACAAGGAAAGTCCTATTAGGAAGCAAGCAAGAAGAAGTTTAAAAGTCAAAGAATAATCTACTACAAATAATTTGAATTGGTGCATGCATATCTTTTTGGTCCTACTAGAGTAAGAATTTTTTAAGGTGACAGGTATTTCATTCTATTAATTAATGATTCCTCTAGAATGACATGGGTTACTTTTCTCAAAGAAAAATCAGAAGCTCTAGTTAATTTTAAAGCATTCAAACTTATGGTTGAGAATGAAATGGAAATTAAAATCAAATGTTTGAGGTCTAATAGAGGTAGAGAGTTCACCTCTAATTAGTTTAATATCTTTTGTGAGAATCATGGAATAAAGAGGCATAAATATTCCCCTAGGACTACTCAGTAGAATGGAGTGGTTGAAAGAAAGAATATGACTATTCAGGAAGATGCTAGAACCATCATAAAATAAGCAAACATTTCAGAAGTCTACTAGAGAGAAGCAATTCACACTATAGTCTACATACTTAACAGGGTACAAGAAAGAGCAAACAGTGCAAAAACTCCCTGAGAGTTGTGGTATGGAAGGATTCCTACTATCAAATATTTCAAAGTGTTTGGAAGAAAATGCTATATCAGACAAGATGAAAAGAACTTAGGAAAGTTTGATACAAGATCTGATGAAGGTATCTTTCTTCAATATTCTACAAGAATCAAAGCTTATTGGTGCTACAACAAGAGGGTGAAACAGATTGTTGAGAGTAAAAGTGTCAAAGTGGAGGAATAATTACATAAGAACTTAGTGGTGAGAGATGGGTATGAATTAGATGAGTCCTCTTGTAGGGAAAATGACAAAGATGAAGGTTAGAATAAACAAGTTCTTATTGAAGAGGAAGAATCTTTGAAAAGGATTCCTAAGACTCGTAAGTATGTGCAAAAGAATCATTCTAAAGATAAAATCATTGGTGACAAACAAAAAGGTGTTTTGACAAGGAGAAAAAATGTTATGGATGAAGAATAGGTAAACTTGTCTTTACCCTCTAAATTTGAACCTAAAATAGTGATTGAATCATGCAAGGATGAGTATTAGACCAAGGCTATGGAATAAGAACTAATATAGATTGAAAATAACTTGAGTTGGGAACTTTTCCTAAAACTAATAAAAAATAATGTGATCGGAACTAAGTGGATATTATAGAAAAAATTGAATGATAATGCAGAAATAGTGAGAAATAAGGCTGATAGGACCCTGCAAAAAAAATTTAGTGGTTCCCTAATAAACATTTCATATTGTTTGAGTTCCATTGGTCTTTCCATGGTTAGGGTTTATGAAAAAATTCCTAGGGTTTATCATCCTTTCAAAAGACAAACCTTAATTCATTATACCTTTTCTACTTTTGATCTATTTCATCATTGAACTATTGTAGTTGATCTCTAGTCAGTGAAGTTACTACTTTAATCATTAGGTTCATATGTTGACTGCCTTATTATTCCTTGTATTAACAACTTGTCCCATTGCATGGAAAATCCTTTTTATTATGCTCTGAGGTGTTAACATTTCAAGGGGTCATTTTTTCTTGAAATATTTTTCTCATTTGCTAATTTTTACTTGTGCCTTAGGTTTCATAAAGTATTGTTCACCCATGTTACCTAGGCAGCCCATTCTTCAAAACAACTTATTTGGTATGTGTGCAATTATTCTCACTTAAGTTGCCCCATTGCAAGCCTAATATGCATTGCCCTTTTCTCTCTAGCTGCTAGTTTCAAATTTATGATATGAGATGCCTTCACATCACATCTTTCCCTCACATTGCATTTGTGTTAATGCTTGCTAAGACACTTTGTGCAATATGCACTACCTTTTTTAATAACTTACATTGTATGTACCATTTGCATCATATTTAGCTTATTACTTGCTAAACTCTTAGGAGTGATATGCAATGGTACCATTGATATCAACTTAGTGACACATGCTCAAATCTTTTTTAAATGAAAAAACTCCTCACATCGCAAATTATATCTCCACTTGCTTAATTCTTTTTGTGATATTTTCTAATGCATGGTTTATTTTCATTTCACTTATGAACCTTTCACCTTCATTAATATATGCAATACATGATGCGTTTCATGGAAAAAGGAAAAAGGAGGAAATTCCTAAAGAATATTCTATATATAGGTGTCAACCACCCAGTGCATTGCATACATCCTTTTTATCATAGATTGCATTCTTCAAAGTAAATAGCAAGGAGCGATATGTGCTCAAGGTCATTTTCTATTTTTCATCATTCAACTTTGGTGCATCACAATTATAAACTAAGGAGGTTCATCAACAAATGCAATGTGTGATGGAAAGATAAAGGATATACCATTGAATATTCTTTACATCGTGAGGAGCCTTCACATCACTATTTCATCTAACCAATCCTAGGACTCATCTATGATAAGCGATGGGTTAAGTTTGTTGGTGACATGTTACATTCTCATTGTATCACACTAATGTAAAGCATCACAACTTCAATTCATTCAGTCAGAAACTAAAAGGTGATATGTGACGGCCTCAAAAATGAAGATAGTAATAGGTAGATACATGCTGACATCTCAAGCTATCACACATCTCATTCACATCGCAATTCCATGTTTGAGTACCAAAATTCAAGGAGCGATGTGTAAAGGGCGTGTGATAGTTGTTGATCTTGTTTTAAAACAATTAGATCAATGGTTGGAATTCAAACAAAAAATGACCATCTAAAAAGAGCATTATTTTTGCTTTTGCATGTTGTCTTTCACCATTAATGGAATGTTTTCTCAATCCCAAGAACCATAAAGGAGTGAATTGTGCAATTTTTCATCATTTCAGCAAGAGTTTGAAGATAAAAATGTAAGAGTTTTAAGCAATTGAATTTGAAGAGAAAAACCGCTTTGGTATTTCGAGTAAATGAATTTTATCCTCCTCTGCATATTTTTCTATAAAGGGAAAATTGAGGAAGAAATTTGGTAGTTGAAAGAGAGTATTGATAATAGGGTAATTGGAATTCTATACATTGTAATTTCAAAAGAAAACCTATAAGCCCTAGTATGAATTAAAGAAACTTATGTAGAGTTATCTTGCATAGTCTTAGTTGAATTTTTGCATAATATTAGAAGGGTATTCAATAATTTTGAACCTTAGTTTCTGATAGAATTACAAAATGTGTCAAACTGATGAGCCTTCTAAGGAAAAACCTAATCCTAAAAGGGCTAAACCCAAAGCAGGAAAGCCAAAACCAAAGGTGTCTGAGACTAAAACGAAAAAAAAGGGGGTGAAGAGGTATTTTGCAAGATTCATGGAGGTATAATCTATAGAGCATGTAATTGATGAAGGGGAAGAGCAACAAATATTCCCCTCCCCTTCTGTTAATGATGGCATGGATTCTCCTATATTACTCATGAGAAAAATGGTACAATTGTTTATGATGGCATTGTTATTGATGATGAAGATGTTAGGATACGAGCATGTAAAGAGTTTATGGATGATGATTCATTTGTTCAAAAAAAGGAATTTAAAGAAATTGTTATTCAGGTAAGGATTAAGGATATTAAGGAAAAAACTGAAAAGGTGAAGGTGGGAATTGATCCTTCACTATATATGGAAGTTGAGAAGGAAGAAGAAAAGATAATGCAAGAAATTTCTGCAATTACGCCTGTTGATGGTAGGAGACTAGTCAAATAAATTGGTATTCTTTTATTACCAGGATGGGATCTAACCTTTGCTATCGCTTTGGATACAATAAAAAATGAAGGTTAATGTAGGATCATGGGGGTCCAAACTAGGCCCTTAAGTGGCAATAAAATTCAAAAAAATAGAGTTAGGCAACTTGACATAATTTTTTTTATAAGTTATTAACATAATTTGAAAAATATATAAGAACAAAATTTGTAGAAAATTGAATGTATTTTCTAATATACAAGTCTTTTTTTGGAAAAAAGTAAATATATTTGGTGAAAATTTGAAATTTTAATGCAGTAGTACTAAATTTTCAGGAAAAAATAAAAAGTAGGTGTATGTCTGACCAACCTAACTACAAGAAGAAAATAATATATTTTTAATATAAGTAGAGGACATAGTCCCGAATGCACCACATTTTTTTGTAATTATTTTTGCAAGTAAATAATTAAATATGATTTTTTTATAAAAACTTTTTAAAAATATTAAAACTTGTTTGTATGACCACTATAACTTGGTCAAAAATTTATGTTTTTTATTTTTAATCCTATAGTATGGGAAGCATAGAATGTGTTGCATCTTTCGAATTCAAAATATATTAAATTGTTTAAGAATTATAGATGTTTTTCAATTAGCATATCAATTAGGACTTTAGTCATAATGCATGTAGAAAATCAATAATAATTATCTATCTAATTCCAAATAAGGCATTTATTATATTAGAAAAAAGATAAAATTTTCTCAATAAACCCATTTAATTTCATCAAATTTGGATTAAAAAAATTTTCTAATCACATTTTTGTCATATCGTCACTTTTTGGACTCCCATGATCCTAAGGCATTTTGGTGCAGGGGCCCCCAGGTCTTCATGCGCAAGAGGATTCAAAAGTTGATCATTTGTTTGGTTTGATTCATTTGCATGTAATAAGGTCTTATAAGACCATTTCATGTGTTTTTGAGTCAGTTTTGGGTCATTAGGTGTGAGTTAGGGTCTAGGTGAAAAAATATTGCAATGTTGCACGTTGTTGTTAATGCAACTTTTACAATTTTTGCCATAATGAGGTATAATGATGTTTTGTTAACTCCTTAACCAAAACTATGATTGGACGTAGTTGGAATATGATTGTAAATGCTTTAAAAATACTCCTATGGTCAAAGAGAAGGGTTGGTTGATGGAGTTTGGAGATTGAAACAAATAAAACAATTTTATTTCTACATTTTCTTAACATTTTTTTGCTACTAGCATGCTAAGTATGGAGTGTACAACCTCCATTTCAACCTAAAACTAATTGGAGGTTGTTTTAATGGGAATTATCTTTATTTTAATTTTTGTGGAATCAATTTTTATTTGGTATTTTGAGAGTTATTGTCATTTATGTAAAAATTGCCTGAAATTGTCCTAGGGTTACCAGTTTTGGGAAAAATGACATTACTTTTGTTTCCACCATTAGATCTTCATAAAACTTGGAGGGAAATTATATAATGGTGTCATCTACAATCTGACTGGAGCAATTGGCCTCATTTTTTCTTGCATGAAAGTTATTAATGACATCATTTCACAGTGAAAATTTTGATTTTTCTTGCTTTCCTATAAATTTCACCACGTATGGTTTGGTATGGCCTATAGGTGACCTATCATGCATTGGGATTGACGAACCTATGAATCTTCTCTGATTTTCAATATTTTTGACTCATTTTCATTAACGTTGAAGGATTTTATTGCAAATTTACTGAAAACTGTCACAAAACCCCAGTTTTGAGGGTTTGAGTGCAAAAAAATGATTTGTGACCCATTCCATCAATTAAATTTTTTGATAATTGGTGGAATGGGTTTATGTAGAGTTTATTTTGTTTTCATGTTGTTGTCAGGAGTAGGGGACACAATTTAATGGAGTTTATATGATGCCTAGGGTGAAAACCTCTTGTTTTTGGGTGAAAAAGGTGCATAGATGGTAGGGTTTTGTAGAAGAGTTGCTTGGAGACCATTCCAGGTTGTTGATGGTGTTTTCTGCATAGCAACAACTCAAACAGAATGCAATATTCTATCTCTCTTGAAAGGTAATCCTCAATAATAAATTACTGAAAATCACCCCAAGGTCTCTCGGGTGTTAGGTCATAACAATGCATAGAACAACTCAGATAATTATGTGAAAATGCTGGTAATCACAAAGGGACCTTACTACAAGAAAATTGGATCTTTCAACTTATCAGATCTAACAATATGATGATCTTCAAACCCTAAATCTAACCGAATAATAAAGAAATAGCAAAAGATAAGGGTGTAAGGAAGTGATAAGATTTAAACTATTGAGAGGACAAACAATGTAAATAACATATATTTGAAATGGACCTATCTCAAATAACCAATTCTCATTCCGACCCACAAAGCAATCTCACAAGAACGGTGCAATCTTCTGAGGAATACAGATTTTCAAATCATAGACATGTATCTACAATCGAACTTAAGCACATTGAATATACAGTCCAGGTTGACTTCACCAGCCTACTACAATCAGATAGTTACTGGGAGTATAGACCAGAGATAGCTACAAACATTCCAAATATGAAATCACAAACATCATTTGTCAAACTAAAAACTAATTTATTTCTGAATGTTAAACCCTAAGTCTTAAAGCAATTTAAGAGATAGAACAAAGGAACCATGCAAGATGGAATAACACAAGAGATTGCACCAGGAAAACCACAATGTCTTCAATTGTATTAATCACCCAAAATGCTGCAACAATTCAACTGTTCTGATACAATATTTGCTTCAAGGAAAATCAAAATTCTAACTCTTGCTTTTAATTTCTAATATCTTCTTGCTAATGTCTAACCCTTTACAATGAGGCAAGAATGCCTATTAATAGCAAATCCCCTCAAGACATGTCGGCCCAGCCAAACATTTACAAAATAAAATAAAAACCACCAAAACGGGTCGGCCAAGGAAAAACAAACTAAGGCACACATTAAATGCCATCATCCAGGTCGGCTCTGACACAGTCCCCAAGGAAGTCTGGTCCAATGCATGCCATATGATAATAGGGAAGCACAAATCTCGAAACGAGCATTAACTGCTACCCCCCTTTATCCTTTTTCTGTCCAGATGACCCTTGGACCTTCAAAAATACTCCATCCAGCTCAGCAACAGGTGGCAATGGCAAGACCTTGAGACGACATTTAATTGAGCCGATTTCCTCCTTGGACCGCTCAACAGTCTTGTTCCAATCTTCCTTACTGGCCAAATATTTATGTGTCACCGCCATGTAGGTAGCTGCATCATCAAGTAGGTGGCCGATGACAGATCCATTAGAATCCGGGGCATAAATTTCATGCCACCATTCCTTCAATTGCTCCAAGCTCAGATATTTGGGAGCTATCTTCTTCCTCCCTGTCATTATCTCAAAGAAGGCGATGCATCCGTCATAGACAGTAGTGAGCTCACCTTCAATTGATTTCTTTCATTTCAGTATCTTCTTTTGAGCCTTCTGCCTGAGTTGCAGTGCCTCGAACCATTCCCACGGCTCATCCAATCTGGAGGAAGGGAGGATTCCATCCTTAGCTAATTGCTCCTTGCCATGCCCCAGGATAACCCTCGATTTCTGCAATAGGAGGTCCACATCATCCCTATCCTAAGATAGGATATGCTCTAACAGTTCCTTAGCCCGGACTGCATCCTTTCCCACAGATAGGATTTCCTTGATAGCATCATCCCCTTTGGTCTGGACATCCATCAGCCAATCTATTGCTGCTTGGGCTGAAGCTTTCAATTTCTCAATCCCGGAGATTGTTTCCTTAGGTAGAAAACCTAGAGTAGCAGAAGAAGAAGGGTGGAGAGACTGCAGAGGCTTCATTACCTCTTCCAAACATTTCATTAATCTTTCATTTTCTCTCTTCAGCTCTCGTTTGGTCTGAGTCTCCCTCTTTAATCTGTCGATAATGACTACACTAGACCCCTCAAATTCCTCAATGTCCTGCTCTAGGGAGGCCGGCCCAAGGTTGATAGTCTATACATTATAATCCTGGCCTGAAACATCATCCCTCATATTACCTGCGGCAGGAGTGGCAACATGGAAAACCCGGTTATTCACTTCATCCCTTTCCACCCGGGAGATGACCTTTGCAGCCTTCTTCTTCTTTCCCTTACCAATCTTGGACAGCATCTCATCCCAGTCCAAAGGAGTATCTTCAACAATCACCTGCTTTTTCCATGCAAGTTCCTTCTCCAACCTTTCCGGGGCTACAGGGTCAGTCCGGATTTCTTCTACTCCTATTTCTCCCGGTTCCTCTATCACCTTCTCCTCTTCTGTGGTTGCCTTATCATCTTCCTTTTCCGGAAGCTATTCACCTTGATCGGCCCCTTCAAGCCCTAACTCCGGAAGCACCGATGATGGAGTCCTAGCAGGGATACTTTCCTCCGGCTCAGGTGATCCGTGGCCTCTGCCACTTTCCGGGGAGTCCTCATACTGTACCAAAGGAGAAGTGTACCTTTCCTCTTCTTCAGCCTCCAGCCCTGCTGCTTCACCGAAAAGTGCTCCTTCCTTGAATGGCTCTACCTCCCCGCTAGTTTCATGTTTACCAGGATTTTCCGGCTCAAGTATGCTCGGTGGAGGAGAAACAGACCTAGATGGCTCTTCAACTGGCAGCTTTGGGGAGGAGTCCTTTTGTTGTGCAGCATCTTTGGGAGAGGGAGTTCTTGATTTCCTCGTGTATACTTTTGTCTTCTCCCCTCCGGAACTCTCCACATCAAGAATGGGGGGTTCATCACTTGAAGCAGCTTGACTTTTCTTCGTTGTCCTTATTGTCCTGGCCTTCTTTGGCGGTGGAGGAGCATCTTCCTTTTCCGCTTTCTCCATCTCCTCCTCATCAGAGGATTTGCTGATTGTCAGAGTCTTCCATCTTCTCTTTCCCTTAGGCTTCCTCTTCGTTTCAGGCTCGCCTCCCTTAGGACCTCTAACTTTTATTTTGAATGGTGAGGTCTTCACAGACTTCCCTTTGGGGTCATCTTCCCCGGATTCCTCATAAGTTGACATGGGATTGAGATTTCCCATCAAGTCAAAAGTACAAGTCACCTTTGCACTTTCCAATTCCCAAATCTTATGTTTCACCCAAGAAAGAGTGAACTTCATCACAGGAGCCATTAAGTCCTCCAATTCTATAATCTCGTCCTCATTCCAATCGATATCCCCAACTGGCCTGTCCTTTATGGCTTCATAGGCATGGTCCTGAACCAGTTTTCTGTCATCCTCCAGTTGGTCCGGAATCAACTTAACATTGTACTGCCTAATGGCCTCCATAGGTAACCTAGAATATATTTTCTTCCTCACCTCAAGGTCATCTTTGATACTAACCCAATAGTCTTCCAAGTCATCTTTGTGCCTATACTCCCGGGTAGCCTTCCTCTGAGCCTCTCCAGTTATATCAAAATTCATTCTTTTTGAATGAAAGGAGAAACCATAAGCTGCCAGCTCCTCCCCTGCAATGTGAGCTGATTGGATAGACGGGCAGATTTCTCCCACACCAATCCCAAGAGGGAAGTCTCCTTTGAAGCCTGTCTTGTGCTTCTCCTTCTTCACCACTGCATCAAATTCACAGATTTGCCTTACAACTTCTAGTAGCACAATATGGTCAGTGGGATACTGAGGCAATCTGTAAGGAGCAACTGGGCATCCATCAATCCTGAGGTAAGTGAATGTAGGGAACTGGATGAACCACGCTCCGTAGTTCTTGATTAGTCCTTTAGCTCCATCGGATAATCTGATGTGCTCAACATTCTGGAGTGTCCGAGTGATATGCATTGTAAATGCATCATTGGCTCTCTTGTAATCCTTGTGCCCGAGATGCAACTCCGAATACACCTCATAAATTATATCCTGTCCAACTGTTCCCCTCGGATTTAGGCCCTTGTATGGATAGGAGATGGCTAACACATATACTACATATGAGGACATAGTGAATTTCTTTGCCTCTAGGACATTCCTCAATTGCCTATCAATCTCAGCACTGATGAGCCCTGCCCAGTGATAATTGGTCCCTTGGCTAATCTTAGTGATCACATGGACCATCCAACTCTCCAATACCCCTGCACCTCTCAATCCGGCCACCCTGCTCAGAAGTGTGATGGCATCATATACCTCTGACCTGAATTTTACCCTGTGCAGCTGCTTGGGCAACTTCTAATGATGGGATTTTGGCTTTTAAAGCCACGAGTTGATTATCTGCTGAGCCTTGACTGGCTCATTCTCATAGTAGGTCCTGGCAGTGTCAATATTCAGGGCACACACTGAAGGAAGGTTCGGCATGCTGAAAGCTTGTGCAATAGAGGCCAGACTGAAGTTGGCCAAGACTCTCCCCTCGGTGCTGACCACTCTGTGCGTATCAAAATCGTATTGTTGGGCGCACTCCAAGATTAATTCATAACACTGCACTGTCAGAGGGAACCCTGCCACATGTACCAATCTAGAATTCATCATCCCCTGCCTCAGGGCTGACTGATCTTTCTCGGCCATTCTCTGTTTGAACTCCTCATACCGCCAAGCACCAACATTAGTATCTGATACCTCGGCCCACACAGAAGACACTTTGCTCTCAGGAAGCGGGTTCTTCATATCCAATCGTAGTCGTTCTATCTCAGAGATGGATGAAGCCCCTGCGCCACCCTTGGACTTTCCAGCAACTACCTTGCTTGATTCAGCCTGCATGTCCAAAAATCGTCGTTAGTATTCAATTATTACTCATATTCCAATCCGAAAGGTTAGAAAAAAATCATATAAATCAATCAAAATCCATTGCCAAATGCTAATCCTTCGAGATCCGGAGAAATCAGATAGTCCGGGAAAATCACGCAAACCGGGAAAATACCGTCGGGGTGAAATTTTGGAGAAATCCGACCTAGACGAATTCCTACTACCAAAGCATCATTAGTCAAATAAACCATTAGTGCAGATGGAAAAAACAAAGGATAATCATTGAATTCACTTATTGGCAACAAGAAATAAGCATTAAATGACCGTTCCATTAATCCTATCACCGAAACATTTGAAAGGACACGATCAGACAGAAAATCTGGAAAAATCTGGATGGAACGGATTTTCACGGATGACTTAAAATGCTCCGGAAAAGATCCCAGTCCGCGGAACAAACTCAAACCAGGAAAATCCGGAAGCAAGGAAATTTCGCGATGATCTTGGAAACCCAAGACAATGACAAAACGCGACCCAAAACCCAAACGACCACGGGATCCTACCCACCTAAGCTCGAATGTTCTCAATACCGACAATAATCAATGAAATTCAGAGCGCAAAGGACCCCAAAGTCTCAAAAACTTGCAAAGGACAAATTCCTATATTAAAACGATGATGCCCTAAATCAAAAATCTCCGCCATTAAAACCAGAGCAAGCTTTAGGGTCTAAGAATCGGCTAAGTATTTACCTAAAGCACTCGAATCTTAGGAAAGTCAACAAGATGCAAGGACAAAACTGTTCAAAACAAATGAAATGTTCGTTCTGGGCCCAAACAGAAGACAAACCCCAACCTCGCATGATATGGCAGATTCCGCACTAAAAGAACAAGCAACCAAGCCCAGAACTCCGTTTAAAGGAGACATACTCAACCTCGCGGATAAATAGCGCCCATAGGGCACGTGAAACAGGGTTCTACAACGAAAATGGGTCAAACCCCGATTCTATAAATATGAAATCAAATCAATCAAGGGCTGACCCAAATCTAATAATACCCAATGCAACACCCTCAATCACCATACAAGCAAAACGGAAGGGCAACGACTACATACCATGGATTGAAGCGGAAGAAGCTCGAGCTTGAAAAGGTGACCTTCGCAGCAAACATGTCCAAGCAATGAAAATACCAACACCGGAACTCAAACAATCCTCACACAAACAAACTAAGATCGATTCTCAAAGCTTCAAACCGAAAATCCCAATCGCCAGAGCAGTCAGCAAGGGAGCAAATGAAATTAGAATGTTGTTAAAAATGCCCTAAATCCACCCTTATACCCGCCTGAGCGAAGGTACCTCAACCATTAATGCGCGATAAGACGTTTCTGACAAGTCCGGAAACTCGAGCTCAAAGCAGAATTTCGGAAAATCCCAGAATGCGCGGAGACACAGATTTCACAGAAATTCATAAATCGGGGAAATGAGGAAGATCGAGACTTTGGCAGAATCCGGGAAAATCCGCCAGGACCGGAAAATCCCGAAGTATGGCAGAAACCCGGAATCGGAGAATCCTGCCAGAAGCGACTAAGGAACCTGGGCCCGGGAAAATCCGCCATCGCTGGAAAATCTTGGATCTAGGTGAAAACCCGGACTTAGCCAAAAACTCATTTTCAATCAATTCAAACCTCAAAGCAAGGTCAAATCCAACAAGACTAACATGTCAAGACCCTAAAATGATAAATCCAATAAAACCAAAGGTCAAAGACACCAAAAAGAGGGTCCCTACTCCAAGTGGGGCGTGCGTGCAAAAACTGCACAACACAGGTGATGAGAGTTTTTTTTGAAGACAATATCTATCATTTTTTGGCTATTTGTATGAATATTTTAGGTTTGGAGTGTGTAAAACCAATAAGTTCCTTGTTGTAGGAGCCTAATTAAGCCTTGTGTGAAGTGTAGCAGCAAAATTTTGAAGGGTTTGTTCCAAAGAAACCATACCTAAAATTTTGATATGTATTGAAACTCCCAAAAGGGTATCTAAAATGGTGATTGGTTTGTGCATTTTAGGCTTGGTATGCAGATTGTGTTAGGAAAATCTTGTTTGGAATGCTACAAGGAGAATGGTGAAATTGTGAAAGAAACCCATGAAAATAAGGTTCTAAGTTTGAAAGTTTGATTTGTTTGAGTTAGTTTTTGAATTTATTTGTATTATCCCTCCCTAATCTACATAAAATTGGTATCAGATCCCAAAGATACAGGAAAAATAATTTTTTGAAGTTTGTGTGTTGTTTTAACGGGTTGAAGTGAAGAACTTGGATGCCAAAAAACTATGTAGTGAGGAAGATGGAAGGAAACCTAGGTGAGGTATCACAAGAAGCATGAATCAAAAAAAGATAAGATTCCAAAAGAATGAGGTGAAAAAGACTCAGGTGAGGTGGAAAATGGAACTAGAAAAATTGCATACAATGAGGAAGCTTATGGAAGAGGTAAGGAAAATGAACTATCTCAATCGACAACAAGATGTTGAGGAAGAGATAAAAGAGAGTTTGGACAAGTTGGTAATCATACAAGAGATATTGTAGGGAATAAGATCACATGGATTCTTTATAGAGGTTAAGAAAAATGTGAAGTGGCCTCTTAAGAAACTGATGGAAAAGAGAAGAATGCAGCAAGAAGCTAACAAATTGAGGAAGTGGCTAAAATTAATTGAAAAGCCATCCAAGTAAAGAGATATGGAGGCAAGTAAGTCTCATTTTTTTGATATTCATGATTTTTTTGGGTGTGTAGATGTAGGCATAACAGTAACTGAAGAAGATGGAATACTTGTGTCATCTTAAGAAAGGTGAGATACTTAGTGAGTGCATATTGGACTATGATTTTGATAGTGAAAGGTTGATGAATAAAGAATATTTTTTGTGGTCTCCTAGAGAAAGACTAGTGTTTGATGAAATGCATGATGAATTGGATGTTTTAGTATTGGAAGAAATGGTTATGATTTATAAGTTGTTTGCAGTAGTAGGACAAACTGAAAAGTTCAATGATGAATGCAATGTTGAATTGCAGCAACAAGTATTCAGTCCTTATACAAAGGTTGATCAAATATTTTGAAAGGAGATGGAAAGTTTGGAAAGGAGGAACACTATTTTGTGTATGAAATTAAAGAGAAATTAACAACTTAGACAAAAGAGTTAGAAGATGTTTATCAAAGGAGACCCTTGGACGACAAGTTCAGTCCTACACCAACCATAGCATACATGGATGATCTCATGGGTATTAAGGAGGATTGTATGGTGCAAGGAGACAAGGAGGAGACCTCAAAGTCTCACTATTTTATTTCTAATGTTTCATTGGACTATGTATGTGTAGGTTTGTTAGACAAGGAGATAAAAAGCATTGAGAAACCAGCTCTTGAAAGAGATTAGGTTCAAAGAAGGATTTTTTTCTTTCAAATAGGAATCATTATACCTCATTATGAAAAAAAGTACAAATAGGATTGCATCTTCAATATTCCATCAATATCCTCCTCAGTACTCCATCTTCTTCATTTAGGATTTCTTCTTTAGTTACTGTTATGCCTACATCTACACACCCAAAACTTTCTTTAATATCAAAATAATGAGACTTACTTTCCTCCATATCTCTTTCCTTGGATGGCTTGTCAAGTACTTTCAATCACTTTCTCAATCTGTTAGCTTCTTGTTGCATTCTTCTCTTTTCCATCAGTTTCTTAAGAGGAAATTTCACCTTTTTCTTAACCTCTATAAAGAATCCATGTGATCTCATTCCTTGTATTAGCTCCTGTATGATTACCAACTTGTCCAAACTCTCTCTTATCTCTTTTATCTCTGCTTCAACATCTTGTTGTGGCTTGGGCTGGTTCATTTTCCTTACCTCTTCTATAAGCTTCCTCGTTGTATGCAATTTTCTAGTTCCATTTTCCACCTCACTCGAGTCTTTCTCATCTCCATCTTTTGACAACTTCTCTTTTCTTGATTCATGCTTCTTGTGATACCTCACCTAGGTTTCCTTCCTTTTTCCTCACTACCTAGTCTTTTGGCATCCAAGTTCTTCACTTCAACCTATCAAAGCAATACAAAAACTTCAAAAACTTATTTTTCCTAGATCTTTGGGCTCTAATACCAATTTGATGTAGATCAGGGAGTGAGAATACAAATTAATTAAAAAATAACTCAAAAAAAAAAAAAACTTTCAAACTTAGAACCTTAGTTTCATGGGTATCTTTCACAATTTCACCATTCTCCTTGTAGCATTCCTAACAAGATTTTCCTAACACAATATGTATTCCAAGCCCCAAACCTACAAAAAAATCACCATTCTAGATACCCTTTTGGTATTTTCAAAACATATCAAAATTTTAGGTATGGTTTCTTTGGAACAAACCCTTCAAAATTCTGCTACTATGCTTCACACAAGGCCTAATTAGGCTCTTACAACAAGGCACTTATTGGTTTTACACACTCCAAACCTAAAATATCAATTCCAAAACCTTAGAAATGTAAAATTAGGTTTTCAAATGCTATTCCAACCCTTACAAATCACTTTCCAAAAGTTTTCTATCAAACCCTACCATCTATGCATCTTTTTCACCAAAAAACAAGAGGTTTTCACCCTAGGGCATCATCTAAACTCCATCAAACCACCTCCCCCACTCCTTCCAACACCATGAAAACAAAATAAACTCTACCTAACCCAATTCCACCAATTATCAAGTAGTTTCATCA
This sequence comes from Sequoia sempervirens, assembly GCA_007258455.2. Lineage (NCBI taxonomy): Eukaryota > Viridiplantae > Streptophyta > Pinopsida > Cupressales > Cupressaceae > Sequoia > Sequoia sempervirens. The sequence goes on along the minus strand of VDFB02193867.1, from coordinate 783,783,571 downwards.
GTGGAATGGGTCACAAATCATTTTTTTGCACTCAAACTCTCAAAACTGGGGTTTTATGATAGTTTTTAGTAAAATTGTAATAAAATCATTCAACCTTAATGAAAATGAATAAAATTAAAATTAAAATTGGATAATATTCATAATTTCATCAATCTGAATGCATGATAGGTCACCTACAGGTTGTACCAAACCATACAACGTGGTGAAAGTTACAGGAAAGCAAGAAAATTTAGAATTTTCACTGTGAAATGCAATGAACTGTAATTCATAACTCTCACACAACACCAAATTAGGCCAATAACTCTAGTAATATTGTATATAATACAATTATAAAATTTCCCTCCAATTTTTATGAATATCTAATAGTGGAAACATAAGTTATGTCTTTTTTCCCAAATCTAGTAACCCTAGCACAATTTTTGGCAGATTTTACAAAAATGGGCATAACTCTCAAAATACCAAATTAAAATTGATGCCAAATAAATGAAAATAAATATAATTCACATTAAAACAACCTAAAATTGGTTTAAGGTCAAAATAGATGTCGTACAATTTGTACTTATCATGTTAGCAGAAAAAAAATGTTAAGAAAATACAAAAAATAGAATTGATTTATTTGCTTCAACCTCCAAACTCCACCAACCAACCCTTTTCTTAAACCATATTTAAAAAAAAAAAATTCATAGTCATATTCCAACTACCTCCAACCATATTTTTGGTTAAGGAGTTAACAAAACATCATTATACCTCATTATGACAAAAAGTACAAAAGTTGCATTGACATCAATGTGCAACATTGCAATATTTTTTGCACCTAGACCCTAACTCACACATAATGACCCAAAACTGACTCAAACACACATTAAATGGTCTTATAAAACCCTATTACATGAAAATTACTCAAACCAAAAAAATATCGACTTTTGACTCCTCTTGGGCATGAAGACTTGGGTGCCCCTGCACCACATTTATATCTGAAGAACAATATGATAATAGGGTATTTGCTTCTGGCTTTAACCCAAAATTACACACTCTAGAAATTTGGTCCATGGAACCAAACATAGGGAGTCCAAGATTGATTAAATCAGTTGGAGAACTCCCTAGAGATGTTGTGATGAGGAGATCTTCATAAATAACTCCAACACAAGTAGCCAAACTCACCGTACAATCTGCCATGGTAAGTGTAGATACTATTGAATTGTCATAGGAAAAGTATGATAGGTTTTTGGACAAGTACAATATGTTGTTGGATGAATACAACAAATTGAAAGCAACTGTTTCTCAAGAGATACTAGCATAAAAGGCCCTACAACCTCCCACTTCCACACCTAAATTCTCTCATTAGGACAGAGAGAAATTGTCTCTTAGAATTCAAAGATTGAAAGAAGAATTGAAGGTATCTAGAGAAAATGAAGAAAAATCCAAAGAGGAAGCTAAAAAGGTTGTAACATATATTATTGATGACATTTTGGGCCATAGGATATCATGTATACTTCATAAACTAGATAATGTATGAATTTTTTATAAAAATATTTATGAAGTATATAAGAAGCATTCTCAGGTTGAAGAAGCTTTCTAGAATACATGGATTAAATGGAGTACAAGAACAAAGGATTTAAAAGAAATGATGACAACTATGGAGAGTGATCGAGAAGCCCCAAAAAGTCTAGCACAACTAATAAAATAAATTGCATTTCTTGGAGAAATTTCTTCCTTCCAGAGTAAGCTTGACATGCAACTTAAGAATAAGATAAAAAAAATTAGGGATATGGAGAAGAATAGTATGCTCAAATTCTCAATGAGGCAAGTGAGTTTAAGGCATTCACTAAATGGAAAGATTATTTTGGGAAAATTGTCCAATTGTTATCAACCTTTATTTACAAAGATGAAAGAATCTAGAACCATTATGGATGCAAGGTATTATGCACATAATACTAATGTGAAAAAAATATTTGAGGTTCAATGTATAAGCAAGGAGGAGTACAACGTATGGTTTGAAAATTTTATAAATTAAGCCTATGTTATAACATTGTTTAAAATGTTTCCTCCTGAGTTGAAAAGTTATTGATGTAGGTTGCTGATGTGGAGGGTGTTTTTTTGTCTCTTTCTCTTTTTATTCTTTATGTCTTGAAGTTTTGAAAACATGTGTAGATGAAGAAAAAGGTATATTTTCTTACGGTACAATCATCTTCTTGAGCATGATGCCTTTTGGAAGGAAGGAATACCTTCTTCAACATGGGGAATATTTAGTTTTGAAAATAACAAATATCTCCTTCAATGTGCACTTTCCTAGGGATGTCGATAACATTATTCAATGGCTTGATGGTGACTATTTTGAGATATTACCTTGTAATTGGTTGAGGTTTTTACTTTTGTGACTATATGTCAAATGAAAATGTGACATGTGTACATGGTTGGATGCTTTTTGCTCCATTTTTTATAAAATGGATTTCATGGACATTTGAATGGGTTGTTGATTGATCTCTCAAGATAATTTTTTTAATTAAATACATAGAGAGTAGAAGTCGAGTTTTGGTTTAGTTTATTGAGTCTTTATTTTTTGCAAATTTTAATGTTGTATAATAGTACTCAAATTTGAATAGAAGAATGACACAATTCTAAAGCCATTTATCTTCTATTGTACTCTTTGCATGAATTATCAATAAAATTTGATCAAGAATCCTTCATTTAGTCTTCATTTTATTTCCAATGAATGAATACCTTTATTAGTGTTCTAATTCAAAGAATTCGTTAAAATAATTTGATGAAAGTATAGGTTTGTGCATGTGTGTGCAAGGATTTGATAAGTAGTTTTGGTTTAGGATATCGAAGTGTAATATTTTAATGCAATACTGTAAAATATTAGTGATGTTAGGTTATAAATGTCATTATGCATCATAATTTGTATTGAATTTAACTCCATGCCCTAGGTTAAGGCACTGGTCTAGGATATGCATCTGCATTGCATCTTCATGATCTTTCATAAGCAAATACATTCAAATCATTAAATCCTTAATTTTTGTTTGGAAATGTATGTATATTAAAGTTCTACCACATTCTCATGCTTTAGAATGTTAAATGTTATATAGGATTAGCTAGATCTTTGAATTATTTCATCTATTAAGCAACATATAGGAGAATACATCTGTTATTTTTCAATGTATGAGATAATTGGCCCAAGAGTATCTTAATTGAATTTTAGGGATCAACCTCTTAGGTTTTGTAGATCCCAAAGTGTAGAGGGAAAGTTATTGAAACTTACACCTATTTGTTGGCCAATCCCTCTAGGTAGCTAACCATTGGAAATGGAAAAATCCATTGGTTACTTGTGAGATCAGCTTGGTATTTGAAAAAAACCAACAAATTGTTGACTCTGGTGGGGAATAAACTTGTTTAAAGTCTCTAGTTTGAGACCATATATAGTCAAAGTCAAAAAAATCACTGTTCTTTGTTCTTTGAAGAACAAATTCATAAATATCCTCATCATCTTTCAATTCTGCATTCCATGAGTCAAAGTCCTTGGTCTCGTTATTTACTTTCTATAAGGTTTTGTTCATATCTCTCTATAATGGAAAAGTATCTCAAATAATTATCACATATTTTAAACTCCCCATTAATTGGGTGGAGGCTCTAACTCTCTTGTGCCAATGCATTATAAATTTGAATTAAAAGAGAGTGAGAGAATTGTGAGGGATAACTAAAGACATGAGAGGAACCAGAAGTAATCTCAAGAAGCATCCTAAATAGAACCTAGAAGGATAATTTCCATGCAATACCAATCAATCATGAAAACAAAAGAATGCAAAAAAAATTAAGTTTGTCAATCCTCCTACTAATTTAAATGAAAATTTTAGCAATAATATGTATAAGTATGGTATGCCCTTTGATAATGAAGAAAATTATATGACAAAAGAAACCACTAGTCGTAAGAAAGCTAGTACAAATCCTCCTAGTTCAAAACCAATAGAAGGATCAAAGTTGCGGGATATAGATTTTGATGTCACCTTGGTAGCTAGGAGATGAAATCTTGGAGCCTATACTCTTCATAATACCTAGGGATTTAATTAATTCAAAAGTTATCTAAATAAATCTTGTGATCCTCTCTCACAAAGGTAGGTGTTGAACCTTACAAATTATACTCTTGCACAATTAGATTCAGAGGTAACTTCTAAAAATGAATAGGTCTTAATACAAGATATGAAGGAAATTAAAGAGGAATCTCTATAGTTGGATGAGTTAAGATCCAAAAAAACAAAGGAGAAGGAGGGGAAATTGAAGGCTACTATATATGTGAGAGATCAGTTGAGGAGAAGGTTAGAAAGAATTAAATTGATTATTGGTGAAGAGCTAGGTCCCTCTACCACTTATCAACTTGTCCTTAGCCCTAATCATGAAAAATTTACTGTGAATGTCCCTATAGGGACTACAGCCATGACTACATGGACTAGTTTCATTGTCACAAGTTTAGTCACAACTCCTTCTACGACTAAACCATCTCAGTCTATTGATATAGGAAAAAGACTTGTAGCTCAGCTTAAGGGATCAACCACAAGTACAAATTTCTCATCTAGTACTATCCCTACAACCATCATTCTTTACCCTAAAAATCTAAAACTATAGCTCAAAAATGAGTAGCTGCAAAGAGAACTAGATATGATATAGATCCTTGCTGATAATACAGAAATGCAAAGGAAAATTTATTTCCTAAAGTTATCCATTCCAAATCCTTCACCCTCTAGTTCTAAAATATTTTCTTAGTCTACACCACAACCCACCCCAACTATTGGAATGAATAGTCCTTCTACTTCTATCCAATCCAGTCCTCTTTTTCGACTACAAAGAACTTAGTCCAACGGGATTCATTCAAATCAGCAAGGATGTCAAGACATGGGAGGAATGAATACATAGTTTGAAAATCAGAATAGTAGAGAGAAAGGTGGTCGTGGACCTCACACAGGTCAAGGAGATCAATTTACCAAAAGGCCTATGTAGCTAGACTGATATAAGAAATTATGCTTTAATGGGATACCTAGTTATCTAAATCCTTTCCCAAATGATATAAGAAATGTGCTAGTTAGATTATTTGGGAATAATGTCATAAGTGGGGAAGATCACTTAAGGTCATTCAATAACATGATGGATGATTTTGAGGTTGAGAGTGAGGATGTGATGATGAAACTTTTTATGTAGTCACTCACTAAAGATTCCAAAGATTGGTATAAAGCTTTACCAATGGAAAGTATTGGTTCTTTGGAAGAATTTAAGAGAGTTTTCAAAGAACAATATGGTGATAAAATTGATCCTAGATTCACGCTAAATGAGTTTAACACCATTACTTAATGACATCATGAGATGATCTCTTATTTCAATACAAGATTCCAAAAGGACGTGTATAGAATCCCTGGTTACTTAAGTCCCAATGAACATGTGTGTTTGATCACATATAGTAATGCTTTTGACTAAAAAATGCAATATCTTCTTAGGGATAAAAACCATCAAACCTTAAGGGATTCTTACAAAGTTTCTTTGTATATTGAAAGCAATAGAATATCTACTGGTAAAGTGGGGAAAAGAGAAGACGTTAAGATTTTGAATAATCCCAAATAAGAGAAGGGATATATAGAAAAGGGATCTTCTGTTGAGGATAAATTGGATAAAATAATGAGCACTATGAAGGATTTGAACTATAGACTACCCAAATAGGAGAAAGGAATGGGAAATGAGAATTAAAATTTTAAAATAAATGAATGGCCTTCTAGATTACATGATTAGCCTTACAATACCAATTGGCATAATGGAAATCCAATCTAAAATAACTAGAAGAATACACAAGGTAAGGTACCTCCACATCCATTACAAAAGAACTCTACAAACTTTACTGAGGAAGACCCATGGTGCATTGCTTGTTAGTTGCTATATTATTCTCATCAATGTGTAGTAGAAAAATTCTTGGAAGAGGAACAAAATACACCTAATGGTTATGATTCATCCCATGAAATAATGAAGAAATAAATGTGCTCATGAATAGATCAGATTTTTTGGTGAAGAATGTTCCTCTGATGAAGAATCGCATGAAATAAATATTGATAATCAGAGGCATAAATTAGATGTTTACCACCAAAAAGTATTTTCTAATGAATATAGTGAAAAGGATCATAATGTTTGTACTTTGGAGATAGATGAGCTAAATATTATTTTAAGACCATTAGATCAAGATATTGAGAGAATGATAGTTGCAATAGTTGCATAGGCTAAGAGTACTTACCATTTGAGAAACAAAATTGTGAATGGTAATCAAGGTAAGGCTAGTAGCTTATTCATCAAGGAGCAGAGTGCATAAAAGAAAGGGACTAAATAAAAGGTTAAAGTGGATGAGGCTAAGGTTAATGACAATAAAGGAAATAAAATATGGGCCAAGAAAAATGAAACAATAAACGTTGATGATGATATTGTTTATCCAACTATGAAAGAAAAAAATCAAAAGCAAAAGGTGGAGCAAGGAAAGAAAGATGAATATAAAAGGACTGAAGAGAAGGTTGAACAATAAAAGAATAGAATTGGTGAACAAGGTATAGTATTTTATGATTTTCCTAAATACACTTCTGTTGATATATTTCAATTTCTATCTCAAGTAAAATTCATAGTCCCTTTGCTTGAAACGATAAGGATAGATGAGAATAAACAAAAGGTAGTTACCATTATCAAAGGTGTAGCACAAACCTATAATGGAAAGAGGGTGTCTACTCAGCCCAAAGTGAGTAAGAATGAGTTAAATAATGAAGAAGTAGAAGGGGCAACAAATGATATCCCTCAGATTTACCTAGGCTCCACTATTACAACTTTTCCAAGCCAGGTAGATGTATTCTATGTAACCCTTATTATTGATGGAAAGTTGGTGAAGAACTATATGATTGACTTGGGAGCTTCATCCAACGTTATGCTAGTGGATATAATGAAAGGAATGGGATTATAGATAAATAGTGCATATAGAAAATTTTATGCCATGGAATCCAAGGAAGTTCCTGTCATTAGATTCATTTCAGATTTGCTCCCTTCCTTGATAAATAATTTACCATGATTATAATAGTGGTGGAAATTCCACCTAACTATAGAATGTTGTTATCAAGAAAGTGGAGTGCATCCATGGGAGGGAGCATATAATGTGATATTTCATATGCTACCTTTCCAATTGAAGGAAAGGATATCAAGCTTTTCAAGGAGCCAAGGGCTCCACACATGAAGATAGGATCCATTTTGTTGATACTGGTATACATAATTTCATAATAGAAGAGTTACAAGAAGAAGAAGAATAGCAACCCATGCCTTTGGAGAATGAAGCCTTCAAAAAAGAAAATAATGATGAGTTGTGGACCATGCATTTTGATGGTGCTTTTTCAAAGGACAGATCAGGTGGAAAATTAATTCTTATCTCTCCTAGTGGTAAAACCTTCAAATTTTAAATTTCTTAACTATTTGGATGCACAAACAATGTTGTTGAATGCGAAGATTTTTTGTTGTGATTTGAATTAGCTGAGAAGCATGGAATTAAGAAGTTGAGAGTCATTGATGACTCATAATTGGTTTTTTCCTAGGTCAGATTCAAATTTACATCAAAGAATAAAAGATTAAAATAGTATAGAAATGTTGTCTAGGACTCCATTGAACAATTTGATGTTTTTTGTATTGACTAGTTAGAAAGAAATAAAAATTTTGTGTTAGATTTACTAGCCAACATTGCACTCTGACTAGATGATATAACATTTGTAGGAATCTCCAAATTTTAGATGCAAACATGACCATTAGTTCCTGACAATATATAAAATTGGAAATTCTTCAATGATGATGAAGATATATTCAAGTTCTTGAAATGCATAGATCAATATGAGAGTGAGGAAATTGATTTTGGGGAATTTATTGAGGTAGTAGATGGAAAATAATCTATGTCTGAAAATGAAGTAATTCAACTTAAGGCTAAGAAGATTCAAAAGGGTATGGTATCCTTAGAAATGGTTTTTTATGGCCCTAATAAAATCAACACCAAAAGCATACACTCATCAAGAATATTTAGAAGTGAATTTGGGTATATAAAATACCCCAAAGAAGGTATATGTGGGCAAGAAAATGAAGCTCCAAGTTAAATCAATGTTGATTTCTTTACTTAGAAAATATGGGAATGTGTTTTCCTGGTCACACAATAACTTGAAGGCCTACAAAGAATATTTGTTTCAACATGAAATGCCTCTTAAACTAGATTATAAGTATTTTAGGAAAAATCAAAGGCCTATCAACTTGAATCTGACACCAAAATTGCAAGAGGAGTTGATGAAGTTAAGAGATGCAAGAATCATCAAGCCCATTAGAAACTCAACCTAGGTGTCAAATCTTGTGCTAGTGAGGAAAAAATGGTGATATCAGACTTTGCATTGATTTTAGAAATCTAAATGTGTCATCTTTCAAGGAAAACTATCTATTACCTAATATGGAAGCCATGTTGCAAAAGGTGACTGGTTGTGAACTATTTTCTATGATGGATGGTTTCTTTGGATATAGTCAGGTTAAGGTTAAGGAGTCTAAACAATATAAGACGGTATTCACAAATCCTTGGGGTACCTATGTTTATGTTAGAATTCCTTTTTTTGTGACAAACATTGGTGCCACATTTTAGAGTGCTATGTATGTAACCTTCTTAGATTTTATAGACAACTTCATAGTAGTGTATTAGGATGACTTGAAAACATACTCCAAGAAAGTGGAGGATCGCTATATACACCTTGAGAAGATATTTTCCAAATCACTAGAGTAAAAAATATCACTCAACCCTAAAAACTATCTCTAGAGTCACTGAAGGAAAACTATTGGGACATATAGTGTTAAAACAGGGAGTAAGAATAGATCCAAAAAGAGTGGAAACCATTGATAGGATTCCTCAACCAAAGAGTGTGAAAGGAATTCCGTCTTTCTTTGGAAAAGTCAACATTTTGAGAAGGTTTGTAACAAATTTTGCAGAAACTACTAGGTCAATCTCAAAAATTTTGAAGAAGGGAGAGAAAATAATCTTGAGTGAAGAATCAAGAAAGGCCTTCCAAAATATAAAGAAGGCTATAAAAGAAGCCCTGATTTTGAAATCTCCTAATTTTTCAAAACCATTTCAAATATTTTCTTTTGCTTCCTTTCACACAATTGTTGCAGTACTTTTGTAGAAAAATGATGATAAATTTGAGCAATATATTTATTTCTATAGAAAGTCTTTGTAGGCTATTGAATTAAAGTATGATATGACTAAGAAACAAGAATACACTTTAGTAAAGGCTGCTAATAATTTTAGAACCTATCAGGTTGGTGCCACAATAATTGCATGTGTGCCTAATACTGTTGTTAGAGATATCTTCACCTAACAAGAAGTTACAAGAAGGAGAGCTAGATGGATCAATAGGATCCAAGAATTCAACATAGATGTACAAATCACCAAGTTGGTCAAAGGAAAAGGCTTGGCTAAGTTGATGGAAAAATCAATTGGAATCAAATCAAATAAACAAGGATGATTATGTTGGTGTCTCTCCTAACTATGGCATGCAAACAATTGGTTGGTGTAGATACATAGTATATTACTTTCAAAACACATTATGTCCTGAGGGACTAACTAAAAATGAAAAGAGAATTTTGAAAATGCAAGAAATTAAGTATGTGATTATGGATAATGAGTTGTGGTGGGGGAGTCTTGATGGAGTTTTTTTGAAATGTGTTGATGAAAAAAAGGCCTTAGAACTCTTGGCAGACATGCACGATGGTATATGTGGTGGCCACTATATGGCTGAAACAAATTCTCATAAAATATTAAGAGTAGGATTTTGGTGGCCCACCTTGTTCATGTAAGGAAGCTAAGGTAGCAGAACAACTTCCTTCACTAATCTTGAGAGGAGAATAATACAAAACTTTACAGATCTTTAAAAATTATAGAAACTTAAACATAAATAAGCATAAATACCTTGCATACCATGACATAGTGATTTACGTGGGGAAAACCATTTTAGGAGAAAAACCCACACTCCAGAAGCCACCCAATATATTATTCAGCAAATCACAAAGATTACAATATACTTGCAGAGCAAGCTTCTCACAAGAGTATCACCACTTAGAGATCAATAGACAACACAACTGCTATCAAAATCTCATAATACATCACCATCTCTCTAGCTACTACAACTATAATACAATGCCATCATAAAATAGGGTTACATTCTAGGGAAAGATAGGCCAACAAAAAATCCTCCATTAGATCTAAAACCTAATAATGAATGGTTCAAATTTAAAATATATCATACTTAATGTATATCAGCCATTCTAGATGTTTCTTGAAAAAGTTAACATGCTCACACTTTGCTCCTTCTTCCATTGTATACACCTATTGGTGTAACTAGGATATATATATAATTATATTTACATCCTATCAACAATAAACCATATATAATTGCAAGGTTGAGACACATTTTCCCAATAAATCTCCCACTTCTCGAACACCTTGCAAGAGCAACATGAGGGTGTAAACATTGTCTCTTTAATTGCTAGGGGTTGAAAGGCCCATAGTCTTTGAATACCATATGAACTTCTCTATGCTCATAGGCTTAGTTAAAGAGTCAAAAAAATTCATCAAAGTATCTACCTTAACTAGCTTCACCCTACCATCTTTGACCATATCTCTAAAAAAATGATACTGTACATCAATGTGCTTGGTCCTGGCATGAAATGTTGGGTTCTTGGCCAAACATATCACATTCTAACTATCCCAATAAATTGTCGCCACACCTTTTTTATTCCAATATTTGAACATAGTATATTAAGCCAAATGGCTTCTTTACAAGCATGAGTTGTTTCCATATACTTTTCTTCGGTAGTGGACAAAGTAGCCACAACCCGTCGCTTACTCATCTAACTAATTACACCAACAAATAAAGTAAACACATAAGCATTGGTGGATTTTCTGCTATCAACATCAACTGCCCTATCTGAATCCACATAACCATGAATATCAAAGGAAATATCATTTTTAGACATATTACTATGATAACATAAGGAATAATCTGAGGTACCCCGCAAATATTTTAAGACTCTTTTAACTGCATCCCAATGAACTCTACCAGGATTAGACATATATCTAGAAAAAATTCCCACTGCTTGGGCAATGTCTGGTCTAGTACAAACCATAGCATACATCAAGCTTCCAACTACACTATGGTGAGGTACTTTTCTCATTCCTTCCATCTTTGATGGATATTTTGGACAATCTAAAGTAGATAACTTTGCTCCAGCTAAAACATGAACACACAATGATCTACAATCCTACATATCAAACCTCTATAAAATTGAGTTGACATACTTGCTTTGGCCAAGCCACAAATTTCTATTCGCTCTATATCTTTTAATTTCCATCCCAAGAATGTGTTTAGCTGCACCAATATCTTTCATTTCAAATTTAGCAACAAGTTGAGATTTTAGTTCTAAAATTATACTTTTCCCTCTACCAATAAATAACATATCAACATATAATACAATAAATAGGAAACGATCACCATTAGTTTTATAATAAACAAAATGATTTGATTTAGAATGCTCAAATCCCAAGCTCAAAACATATGAATCAAATTTATGGCACTACATCCTAGGACTCTTTTTAAAGCCATACAAATATTCTTCAATTTGTAAACCAATTTACTTTTACCTTTCATCACATAGTGCTTTGGCTATGTCATATAAATATCCTCCTCCAAGTCACCATGAAGGAAAGTAATTTTCACATCCATTTCCTCAACCTCTAAATCATAAGAAGCAACAATAGAAAGAAAAATATAATGGATGTCATTTTTGTAAAAAAGAGAAAATATCTCACCATAATCAACACCCTCAACTTGAGAGTAACCCTTTACAACCAACCTTGGTTTGTACTTCTGAATACCTCCATCTAAACCAATATTTTTCTTGAATACCCATTTACAACCAATAGGTTTTTTTCCTTGAAGAAGTGGTAAATCCCATGTATCATTATTTTTTGTCATTTCTTCATCCATAGCAATCTTTCAAGATTATGCATCATTCATACCTAGTGCATCTTCTATAGATCTAGGTTCATCCATGTTAGTATTCAAAGAAAAAATACATCTCCAATCATTAGGTGAATACCTTTCAGGTGGTTTTCTATTCCTTGTAAACCTACAAACACGTTGAGTTGGAGGTTCTTCCTCCTCTTTTCAAGATCCAAAGCTACATGAGCTCTCCTCAACTTCTTGTCTATCCTTGGGTCTCAATTCAACATTCTCAAGTGTAGAAGGAAATTGAATCACATCTTCCTGTTTACCTTTTTATGGTTGCAATGCATTAGAAGAAGGCTTAGTTTCTCTAAAAATAACACTTCTACTATGTGTTACCTTCTATGCAATAGTATCCCAAAGATTGTATCCTTTCACACCATAACTATATCTGATGAAGATACATTTCACAACCTTTTTATCCAACTTTGTTTACTTCTCCTTTGGCACATGTACATATGCCTCACAACCAAAAACTCTAAGATATCTTAATGAAGGCTTATGAATCGACCATGCTTCTATAGGTTTCTTATCAACAAGAGTTGATGTGGGAAACTTGTTAATCAAGTAATAGGAAATGGAAATAGCTTCAGCCCAAAACCTTTGTTCTAGGCCAACACCACTCAACATACTCCTAGCCTTCTCCATCAGTGTCTTTTTCATTCTTTCTGCAACTCCATTCTATTGTGGAGAATTTGGCATTGTATTTTGTTTATGAATACCACAATATTTATAGAATCCATCAAAATCATTAGAGAAAAATTCACTGCCATTATCAGTCCTCAAAAATCTTATTTTCTTTCCAGTCAGCAACTCAACCATTTCTTTAAATTCTTTAAATCGACTAAAAAATTCAAATTTACTCTTTAAAAAATATATTTATGTCCTACTATAATCATCAATAAATGAAACATAATATGTGGATTTACCAATCAAAGGAACATCTATAGGACCAAACACATCAGAATGAATAAGATCCAATAGACCACAAGATTTATGAGAACTCGAGCAAAACTAAACTCGATTTTTTTTTCCATAAATGAAATGCTCACATAAATCGAATTCAAGATTACAATCTGAAAAACCTTCAACCATGTTTTTATTTTTCAAGGTCCT
>VDFB02193867.1:783754589-783770275 GCA_007258455.2 Sequoia sempervirens | reverse complement strand
AAGTGAGGGTTAAGGGTTGAGAGAGACCTAAGAGAGAGAGAGGGAGGGAGTGGAAGAGAGATAGAGGGAGGGGGTTAAGGGTAGAGGGTAGATGGTTTAATGGCTTCAGGTTTAAGGGTTAAGGGTTTTGGGTGAAGGGTGAAGGGTAGAGGGAAGTGTTGGTTTTTTTTTACAATGTAACCAGGTTGGTCTTGTAATCTACCTATGGAATTTCCAATCCCAATCAAGGGCAGCTCGAAGGACCTAGACCAAATGATAAGGAATTTAAAAAAGAATCCTACACTTCAGGCTCTGCAAGACCCAAGAGGGTGATCCCTTAATGTGTTTACAACCTCTGCACCAATATCATAAACAACATTAACAATATTATCCCTTAGGATGTGTCCTTCCTAGGCATCATCACTGTCATTTGACATTTTGAGGATCACTCCTCTTGACATCAATATTCTTCAGATGTGTCCTTCTGAAGAAAAAACTCTATCATTTATGCCTTAGGATGTGTCCTTCCTAGGAATCTTTATCATTTCAAGGGACCCATTTCAAATTTTAGGGATCAAATCCTCTTGATGTCAACATTATTCAGGATGTGTCCTTCCTAAATTCGACAATTTTTGACATTTGTCATCTGAACATCATCAAAGTTTTGACACTCTATCATCTCATCATTATCAAACCTGACATCTTGACATCAGAACAATGGATATCCAGATGCACTTGGAAAAAATTTGACACTTGTATTTTGGCTTTTATCATTTTATTAGTTTTTCAGTGAGATCCCAATAACAGGATTTAGAGAAGCAATGACGTATCATGACGATTGACACACATGACTACTAGTTTCTCAACGAGGTCACGATTCTTGGTTTTACAAAAACAATGACGTATCATGATAATGGATCTATTTTGTATTTTGACAATCATGTTGCGAGTTTCTCAAGGATGTCCTGGGAACAAGATTTAGAGAAGCAATGACGTTCCATGAATTGTCTTTGTCTTTTTTTTTGCTTGTGGTTGATTATGACAAAAAATTTGGGGCAATCACACTCTTAGTTTGAGTCATGATCATCCTTATTTGTGACTGCTTGTCTTATGTGATCGTACAACCTTGCACACCTTGATCTATGTCATATCATGGTGTTTGTTGGCCATTACAATAGTTTTCCCAATGATGATTAAGAGCAATAAATATTAAAGTCCTATGGTAAAGTTTTGAAGGATTTGGTCTAGGAACTAATATGCATCTCCTTCAGTTTTCTCATCTTCTCTCGTCCATATCATGATGATATCCTGTGACATCCAAAAACATAAGTGCATACATGATCATATCAACATTGCATTAGGTCCATACATACATCATCTATATCATAAAATCATATACATAATCACAAACATTGCATTAACATAATCATGAACACTGCATCCATTTAATAAATACATTATGCATATCATTATCATCATCATCTCATATAAGTAAGCATTACATCATCATGGCACCATAATCATAAGTAAGCATCATAGGACATACATGATACATCATAAATCAACATCATACATAACATATATCATAATGCATAAAGAAAAGAACATCACATAACACACATGTAGGCTGCATCAAAACTCCATGATCATATAATACCATCTAAAAAATGTACAATGTCATAGGATAAAGTCAAGAGATATCCCAAAAATGGATCTCACAGGCTCAATAGTCTATACATAATGTGTCCTAATAGCAAACATGCCCCTAGGGTAGACTCTCATCATCCCCTCATGGTGAAGAGTGTGGTGGTTGGAGCTCTATGAGTGGCATTGAAATGATGGGTGGACCTATAGCAGCCTCTGCTTGTACAACCAATGGAACTGACATTGACAACATCATCTCCACAATAATGGACACTTGTGATGTCACTTCTGCCTGACTCTAAGAAGTAGATGGATCTACCACTAGTGGCTTCCTCTGTACGGACCTCTACACTGAACCAGTAGACCTATGACTATGGTTAGAGTGGTGACTCGAGGTGTGCCTGCATGAGTGGTGGGACCTATGCCCTGATGTGTTCCCTAATGAGGTAGACCCTCCTGCACTTGTATGACTCTTGCTACTGCTCCCACTCCCTGATCGGTGGCCACTACCTATCCTCGTCTGTGACTGCAACAATGTAGGAGCTCAAGGCTCGAAGGCACTGCCTGCTCATATAAAGTCCTATATTGACCCAGCTTTGTGCTCACCCTGGCTAGCTCACGAACCATATCCCTAGAGGGTCCTGTGCATAATGCTACAAACTCGACTAACCACTGAGCTGAGTCTTGCTGGTGAATCACTACCTAATCCCACTCTACCCAAGCCACCTCTAGCTCTGACTGCAGTGCGCTGACCTATGCCATGCTCTTATCCAGTCTCCTCTGTAAATCGGCCACCCTATGATCTATCGTGGCATATTTGGGAAATCTCGAGCAGGATGGTATCTCCTCCTCTCCCTCAACTATCCACCATTTGAGGAGTCTCTCGGCCTCATCCATAGCATCATCCTCATCATCGTCATCCTCTGCCACATCCTCTCCATTGACTCCCTCATCTCGAGGCACATCCTCCTCCTGTCTCTTTACCTCTCCCTCCTATCATGGCTGCTCCTCTCTCTCTCCCTCCTCATCCACCTTGAGAATAGCATCTAATGGTACTCTCGCCATGTGCTATTGCACCCTCCGGCCCTATCTCTAACCATCTCACCTCTATCTCTGATTGTCTCCTCCATCATCCCCATCACCCCCATCATCCCCAGCCCTGCCTCCGTCCCTGCCTCCGTCTCGACCTCCATCCCTATCTCCATCTCTCCCCCTATCTCCATCCCTCCCTCGGCCTCTGCCCTTGTCACTATCCCTACCTCCTCACTTGGCTCTCAGCACACAAGGTATCATTGCCTCCTATCCATAGGTGCTGGCCCATCAAGATCTCTCAATGGCACTGGTCTATGTGTCTGCCACCAAAGATCATAGTCTATTATGGTCTCAGGATCGGCAATCCCACCTCTCCATCCCCATGGTTGGGCTCCTAGCCCATCAATTTTCTACTCCGTGAAAGCCACTGGAATGGTTGGCCCCCAAGAATACTCTATGGAAGACCGCGCATACTTGGTTGTCCCTGTAGGTACACCCTACTTCTCTCCAAACTGCCTAAGGACAAGCTATAGTAGATACATCTCTATGATCAGCGAGCTCTACACCATCCTGCCACTCAAGTAGTGGTACTGTCTGCATAAGCTCAGGTGGTCATCCTCATCATCCCATTGCTTGCAGTCTTTGTACGACCTCCAGATAAAGGACACCATTGTGTCACTCTGATGCCGCCACCAACCTGTAACACCCATCTGGCTCTACTTTAAAGCACCGACATAATAATAGGCATAGGACATCCCCTCAGCCAGCTATGGTCTCTGAATTAGCGAACGAAATATGGCTATGTGCTCCCAAGCCCAAATCATCATCAAGGTAGTCCCACAGGAGATACTCTTTGCCCTCTAGTAAACAATCTTGTGCAGCTGATGGTAGAATGTGCCTAATAAACACAGGCCCTAGGCATAAACTATCTTGTCACATCTCATCCCAATCGAGACATCTCCCCAGCCAATAGGGAACCCATGTCCTTGACAATCAAGAATCAAAATACCACCAATTAGAGTCGCTAGGAATGCATCAAAACAAGCATAGTGCTCCGCCATGAACTCCCATCAGATCTCATATCCCTGGATGTCGAGTCATCCACCCTCATCTTAGTAGTACACTCAAAAAGTCTGCTCGCCATGGCGAGAGTCATAAACAATCCACTCTCCACAGATCGGTACTCGTAGAATGTGGTACACATCCTCTAGTGTGATGCTTGCCTCACCTGTCAGTAGGTGGAAGGAATAGGTCTCAGAATGCCAATGCTCACATAATGCAGTCAGTAGTCCCCTATTTGCTCAAATGGTGGGCATATAGGTGACATAGTACAAACCCAGGGCCATCAATCATCGCCACTCTTGGGGGCTTAGCTAATCAGTGAATCTGAAGGTCATCGGTCTGCTCTCTCGTGTGTATATCGAAGCAAGCTACCTCTGCACAAAGCCAAACAATGTGTCAGTACCTTCTACATAGCTGTCAGTATCATCAAAAGTATTTCAAATTAAAAAAACATCAAAATCAACCCTAATCAAAGTCAAAGTCAAATACGTCGCATTGACTACAAAGGCGTCGCAAAACATCAAATGCGTCATTTCATACTCCAAATGCGTTGCAACATGACGATTGTGTCTTTCAGTTACTCAAATGTGTTGCAGTAAAATAATTGCAGTACGATATTTGACAATTGCATGATTTCATTCAATTGCGTCGCAAAAGCTTGCGATTACAGTGCAAAATGACAGTTGCGGCAATCTAGAATTTGAATACAGCTCACAAAGGAAAATGTGTCACTATTTTTCGCAAATGTGGCGCAAAACCTTGGTCTACCCTAAATTACCATTGTAATTATGTCATGACGCATCAAATGCGTCAAACGTGATGGCAAATGCGACTTACGCAAACGCATATGCATCACGGCGCATTCCTTGTTCCACGTAGAAACCTAGTTTTGGCACATAAAATGAAAAAATTACAAAGGAGGATAGGGGTACATACTGCTGGCTTTGAGCCCTCTGGCCACTTGAAAGTCCACATGATCTCACCGTGATGCTCTATCATTGGAATCACCATCCTTTCCGCACTCCTTATTGCTCTGAGCTCTCAAAATTTGCAATGTAAATAGTAAGAATGAATTGACTTTTACCCCTTTGTCAACCTATTTATAAAGTCAAAATGGTATTTGTCAACTAGGTTATTACTAGAGGCTCATTTGACCAACTTTTCCCACCCCGTTGGCTACCTTAAACATGTCAGAATCTGAAATCGTCTGTGCCATTGTTTTTCTAGTCATCAAATTGACTTATTGGGACACTTTACAATTTTTTCTGCTGCCAACCCAAAATTTGAAAAAAATTCGAAGGGGCATTGATACTCTACACCTTCACTGGGGCATGGCTTTGACTTATTTTCTTTGTCACAATGTGACATGCTACATTATCACAAAGAGGGGAGAAATGTAGACACTTAAAAATGACCTAGGCTTGCAAGCTCTATTTTTACCACTTTCGTCCTAGCATAATTATGACATTTAATTATGTCTTTGGTCCACATTCGACTATTGATTAAATTTATTTAATTACCCGTCTTTAGTCATTTCTTTCTAATTATTAAATAAATAATTTTTATTTATTTATTTAATATGTCACTAATTGTCATAATTAAATGAATTGATTAATTTATTTAATTAATTAATCTTATCTACTAAATTAAATAATTATCTTTAATTATTTAATTGTCAAAATTAATATTCCTCCCATTTTAAATAAATGAAATTATTTAAAATGTCATCACATTCTTAACTGACAATCCATTTTGGTAAATAATCTAAAAATCGATTAATTATTATTTCACAAAATCTATATTTTGAATTAATTTAATTCAAATTGGTAACTTTCCTCTAAAAATCAAGTAATCAGGCAGATTCTTGATTTTCCAAATCTGATCTTCAGTTCAACTCTTATCTTCTTGATTTTCAAAAATATTTATTTTCTAAATTAATTATCTCATTTATTCTCCACCGCCAATTCTATTTCCCAGATAACATCTCGACCACTCATTTAATGATTTTTCCCTGACCCTGATTAGGGATTATTAGATTAAATCTTGACCTCTGATTTTAGGTCTCTGTCAAAATTCAATCTTGTCCATCTATAAAATGCTATTTTGTTCTCATTTTTAGATTACGCACTAACATATTTAGATATTTCACATAAATTGCTGCATTTATTGTCATATTTTGTTAAGTATTGGCATATTTAGGCATAGGCATTTTAGTCATTTAGCCATAGACATAGACCTTGATGAAATCCTTCAAAGCTTGGTGTAGGACTTAGACTTTTATTTCTAGATTGCTCGCACATCGAATCTGAGGGCAACACATCAGCTAGCAAGTTAGAAGGTGTTAAAAAAGTGAATCATGGAAGTCTCAACGATTAGCTCGTATGATTGTTCTTTATTTTAACTTTCATTATGTTTTGTAATTTCTTTGGGTTTCTTAGTCTTTGCTAACCTTAAACTAAACCTAAAATTAACCCTTAAATACATTGGTGAACCTGACTCTGTTTTTTTTTTGTTGTTGTTTCCGTATGATTTTGGTGTTTTCTGTCATTTTTGTGGGTACAAGTATGGAGCGACGCAGTTGCTTTTTTAAATCGTGATGCATCTGATGTGTCGCGATGCATTCGACGAATAAAAAACTGCAATCACCCTTTCGTGCCGCAATAGAAGTCTATAAAGCCGCAGTTGTGATAATGATATGCATTTGACACACATAGCGATGCATTCGCTCTGTCATGACACATTTGACTCATAATATTTTCTGTTTATTTGCATTCGGTTTTTTGTTGTTTTCTTTTTTCTTTTTATTCTATTTTTTCTACATTTTTCCTAGCATAGGTTTTGTGTTACTAATCAGGATTTGCAGCATTTGGTGGTTACTTTTTGTGGGTCAAAGGCCAATATTCAAACTACTAACGTGTGGTCTTGTAGGTTCAAACATCGAAGACTAATCATCAAAACAATGTGCTTATCTTTTTCTTAGTATAGTACACATTTCCTTTTGGTGCAATTAAAATGAACTTGTGTTTCTACTTTGTCTAAGTGTGTTTGCAAAATGGTAGGCGAGTATGCTCTAACCTTGTGAAAACTCGGTGATTAGAAAACCAGACCCATTTTTATATGTTATTACCCTCATGATTTGGTATATCAGAGTATCCTCTCCCCTTGCACATTCGTGTGATCCTGGGTGTAAGAGAAACGGTTACTAACTCTAGACAACAGTGACAATCTCATTTTTCTTTGAAAGAGATCCCTCCTCACTTACCTTTAATGATGCCTATAATTCTTCAATTTTGTGCATGAACTACTTCTTTGTAGGATTGACAAAGCACTCTGTTTCTTCATCATTTTTTTCTAAAGGAGGGGTGAGGGAAGGATTCTGACTAGGAGACCCTGGTGTGGAAACAATTGGAGAAATAGGAGGCACTGACCCTGATGTGGAAGGTAATGAACTAATTCCTAGAGCACTTGATGTCTCCCCAATCTGTTTATACCTTAACCTATCCACCTCAGTCTACAACTCAACATTCTTTTGTTCAATTTGTTGTATTCCTCAATCAAAAGGTTATACTTCTCCATTAGGCTCTTCTTTTCAACCTCTTCTCTTTCAATAGTCTTTTGGGCCAATTTGACCACATTCACAGTTAGATTAGTGGCCTCAGTGGTTGAGGTCTCTGAAACTCTTTTTATTATTAACCCTCCTTTGAAATTTGGGTTAATATCTGTAACATCTGGCTTTCTCCCTTGTGGGGCCAATGCCCAAATTTCCAAAGTCTCATACTCTTCATTAAAGGTAGAGTCTTGCAGTGCTTCCTTGACCTCTTCTTCAGAGTCTTGCAAGGGATGCTTGGACTTTAGAATAGAATTAAATGCTACAACATCTACAATGTCCCATTCACACAGAATCAATACACCAGCCTAAGTCACTATTTTTCTTCCTTCCTCAAGAGTAATGTTCTTGAATTCTTCCATTAATTCAGCTTTCACTTTCTCATCATTCTCCTAGTCTGATCGGTTGAGTCTCAACTCTCTCCTCTTTTTACATTTATCTTGATATTCCTCAAATTTCATCCTTCATACCAATTGCAAGAAGACCGGATTTTTTATAAATGCATCATCATCAAGAAACTCCTTACATGCCTCCATTCTTGCATCTTGTACACATTTGTCTTTCATATCCAAATTAGATAAAACTAATTTAGCTGACCTAGGAGGGGAAGGCATACCAATCTGCATATCTTGTTCAATAACAACAATCTCATCCATCACATCTATTGGAACTCTAAAATTTCACAAATTTGAAGTGCCCATTTCAAAATTCTGCCTCTGCACTTTCATAAGTGCACCTGATGAACTTGCCTCAAAGACTTACTTTGGAGGATCATAACTTGAAGCTGATTGATTTCTAAGCAAAATCCCTTTGCAGAAACACTCATGTGTCCTATGTGAATGTGCATGTCAATTTTTAGTTTCTCACAATGAGTTTTTTCAAGGTTTCAAAAAGTGAATTTGGAGAGTTTTCACTATTCAGCTGTTTGTGAATGTTCAATTCTGCAAACTAGCCTCCTGTTTGAGCTTGGATTTTACAACCAAGTGACTATAAAGAGAAAATGAATATTGTTATACATTCTCCATGCTTAAATGAACTCACATGTCAATTTTTAGGGCCTCATGATTTGATTTTTTATTTTTAGTAGGTCAAATCTAAATGCAATTCCTTTAGTTTTTCATCTGCATACTTGACAGCCTTTCTAAAAGTTCAACTTTGACCTTGAATAACTTTTGATGAATGATGCTTCAAGTCAAGCCCTTTTTCACACATGTTCATTATGCCAACATGAGCTAGTATGTCCAGTGGTAGCCTCCTAGGAGTTGTTTTGGTATTTTTCCAAATTGGTAATTGGATGAGTTTTAATTGGTTCAAAACAACTATTTGTTGCAGAAAGTTCGAGTAAGAAACTGTGACAACGAATATCTTTCACCTCATGACTCCTTTTTCTGATCCATCTTTTGCATTACATTCTCAGGTCAGATGTCTACATGCTTGCATATTTTAATTGCTCTAGGAGGTCATTTGATCAGTTTTCAAAGGTGATTCCTGAGCCAACTTGGCTACTTTTCACCATCCTTTGAAGTGCTTGAAAAGTAATTTCTGATGTAAACCCAATTCGTTTGATCGACTCCAGATGAATTCAAATGTTGTTTTAGATCAATTTGATGGAAAAAGTTGTTTGAAAATTATTATTTTTTTAGCCGGGCCCACATGGGGACCCAACATGCTCTTATTGGTGAACACTTTGGTTATGAAAAATGTGAATTCTAGAGCATTGTTTCAGTAGCAAGATGTCATTCCTCATCATCATAAGCTTCTTCCAAGTGAACATTTATATTTGAAGGACAAAAATAGTTATATATACACAATGAGAAGGAATAAAGCTTAATGATAAGCTAATGCTTGAAGTCAAGAAATCTTGCTCAGCATGAGCATGAAGGGAGAATGTGAGCACAATCAATGAAAAAATTAAGCACTTAAAGAGGAAGATACATATATAATTCAAACATGGTAAAATGGATATAATAGATCCACTTGATTTTATTGGAATCAAGAATGATGCTTTTGGATATAAGCTTCAAGAGAAAACAGTGACAATTGAATGCATAGTCAAGAATTAAAATCTAAGATTGAAACATGTAACCTAGGTCCAAACCATTTTATCAAATGTAACACCATGTAAAATGCATAATTAATCAACCGAGTTACATTTCAACAGTAATGTGTCATTCAAATGTGGTAACAGGAGATACCATGGAGTAGTACGCACCAAGAGTGATTCGATGAAAGGTCTTTAGTGACCTTTTAAGCACATGAAATCACACCATCAATGGAAGGAGAACAAAAAATATGTCTAGTTCAAAGGCTTAAAAAACTATGAGACAATTGCAATCCATAGGGGATCGGCCCAATGCAGTGAGGATTCAAATGAACGCTTTAAGAACTTTAATAACTTTCACTCAATTTGCAGAGAACTGAAAACTAGCACACAACATATAGAAGGAAAGCCTCACACCAATGAACAAGACACTAGTGCCACATTTGGAGTAAAGCAAAATGAGATGGCTACACATATCCAGCAAAATGGAATTTATTGAGGAGGGCATGCTGAAGCAGCATATACAAAAGGATATGTTGAAAAGGCTATAGAAATTTTAAAGAAAATACATTTGCTTGGAAAAAGGCTGAACCCCATGACTTCTCAGTGTTGTGTTTTTTTTGTTCCTTAGAGAATGGCATGTGCATCCATGATATGTAGAAGACAGAGGAAAGTTGTTGAAATGTGATCTCATGGTGCGCAACCTTCACATTGGATGGAGCCATTGAAAGTTTTCACGTTGGGAGTAATAAACACAATGCATCTGTTAATGAAATACTCTAAAAGACTCCCATCAAGGCACAAATGATAGAGGAGTTTTGTTTATGCAAAAAACATAGCATTACAAAGGAAGCTCTACACAAAAAATGAACATGGCTGCCAGTAAAGCTTCCACGCATCAATGTACACAGAGTAAGTTCATTGAAAGATTCTAGAAGCTTCCACTCAGAATGCAATAGGGTACGCCCATCCATCAAAACTTAGCCATCGAACCTTTGAAAGAGGGAATTTATGCAAAGATAGGGCATGCCATAGTGCCAATAGAGAAAATAGATTTGTTGAAGGCCTTTGAAAGCTTTCAAGCAAATGCAAGTGTGAATGGGCACCACACCAGATGTTTGAGGAAGCTGTTGTACGAGCTTAGAGAAGATGCTCTCGTGAAAAGTTTTTAGAGCAGAGAATACATGCCAAACAAAGAAATTAGGGCACAAAAGATGTAAATAACAAAGCCAATGGTGGAGATTTAAGATACAAATGCAGTGAAATCAGCATCGTCCCTCGCCAAATCGCAATGGAAACATGCTCACAAATTAATTTTTGCGAGATTGTAGGATTGTGACACATGTATGAGCTGGGCCCCGAGCAAAGCTCTTGTCATGTAAATAAAGACATGGGAGACATTTAAGAGGGCCTTCATTTGTTTTTATTTAATGCCCATTGTTTTAATTTTTAAACAATGTTAAAGGGGAAGCAAAACATTTGAAACTTAAAATATGTTGCCCGTTAAAATACAAATGGTGGACCCAACAAATGGAAATATTTGCTCGAAAAAGTAATGTGTTTTATTATACAAAGGAAAATCATTTAGATTTTTGATTTGAAAGGTGAAATTTAAATATTCATACGAGATGTTTTAAATAAAACATTTAAATATTATATCTTGGGCAATGAAAAGTGTGAGAGATATGGGTAAAGTTTTCACCCAGTGAAATTTAAAGCTTTTTAGGAAAAGGAAAATATTTCAAATGTAAAAGTGAAAGGTTTTGTGTGGTGGAAATAAGATGCACGTAAAGTGAATAAATTAAAATGTGAGCGTAGTAAATAAAGTGGATTTGTTCACTTTGTAAGACAAAATATTTTATTCATTGAAATTGGAATAAAATACAAAGTGAAGCTTCAACAAAAAAAGAATAGGAAAATAAAAGGATTTTCACAAGAATAGGCACGAGGTATTTTCACGTAGCTAAGTGATAGATGGAATTTCTCCACATGGTATAATTTTTTGTTGCTTCACAATAGACAACAAAGAAAAATTCAATTGGAGAGATGAGAGATGCTTTGAGCAGCTTGTTGATCGACAGTGGATTGAGTTTTCAGATGGAATCTATGGATCAAATTGATCTTAGGGATATTTGTGTTTCTCTTTTATTCTCTTCTTCTCTCATTGTAAAAGAAAATAAGGCTAGGATTCCAATTTCTGAAAGCTCTGCAAGTCAGGCAGAAGCTCTGGGTAGAATTGTATAGCTGGGAGAAATGTAATTGAGTCATTATATCTGAAAGTGTTTGTTCTGAATTGTTCTCCCATGTTTATATTTTAGCTGATAATTGTCTCCATTTCTAGGACATATTACTCTTTTGGATTCAATAATAAAGTTATCTGATTCTTTTTATGCACATTTGCTGCATTAGAGTAATATATGTTGTTGCCTTCTATTTTGAGAATAATGTAATTTCTTTAATGAAGCACAAGTTGCATTTATTGTTGCTTTTTGTTCAAAGGATAGTGTAATAGCTTTAGCACATGTGACAGGAGTACTATGTTTCAGGTGGATTTATAAGAGTTATCAGATAAAACTTTAGTGGTCTGGTTGTCATAATGTGATAACATTTGCAAGGATCTTCATAACATGTTCAACACTGTAGGATGAATGTTGGTTATATGACTCCATAGCCCATTTTCTAGAACTGGTCAAGTGTTATACTTCTGTTGTTTTCAGCTTGGTCCCAAATCTTCAAAATTAGAAATTATTTTAAATCCCTAGGTGTTGTAGTTATCTCATGCTCCAAATAGTTGATATTACTAATGAATAGCCAATTCTATTCAATATTATCCTATTATGTTGAGCTATTAAATGAGATTATCTATTGTTGTTAATATTGTTTATGATAATAGTGTAAAGATTGTAAAAGCATTAAGGGATCACCCTCCCAAGTCTTGCAAAGCCCAAAGTGTAGAGGGATTTTTAAAGTCCTCATCAATTGGTCCAGGTCCTTCGAGCTGCCCTTGATTGGAATTGGCAATTCCATAGGTAGATTAGAGTTCCAACCTGGTTAGTAGTAAAAACAAACCAACAACATCCTCTAGTAGCTGATTAGTCCTTTGCCTCTTAGGGCTTGGTTCAGATGGTGGTGATGAAGGACTATCTTCTGGTGATGATTCTAGATCAATAAT
This sequence comes from Sequoia sempervirens, assembly GCA_007258455.2. NCBI lineage: Eukaryota > Viridiplantae > Streptophyta > Pinopsida > Cupressales > Cupressaceae > Sequoia > Sequoia sempervirens. The sequence continues at coordinate 783,757,738 of VDFB02193867.1, read as the reverse complement.
CTTAATTTTCCTAGGTGTTTTGAGCTTTGGACCTGGATATGTAGGCAATTTCATTATTTGTTTACCTTTTCAGTCCACTTCTTCTTCATCACTATTGTCATCCTTTTTCCTCTTGTAAATGGGCCACCTTTCTATAGGTTGGTATGTTGGCCTTGTTTCCATTGGCTTGGCACCTTGTTCTTGCACACCCAGACTCAATTCCAAGTTTATCTTCTTGGTCCTCAAGGTGCCCATAATTTCTTTAAATTTCTCCATCAGAAAATCAATTTTCTTATGATGTGGACCGAATTCCAACAATAGATCATAGTTTGGATCCATTTTGTGCACAATATCTAATAGCTTATAATTAGCTATCCATTTCTCCGTGTTCAACTCCTGCCTATTTAGATCAAATTTTTTTCTAATCAGGTCCTCAGGAAAGTTGAACTCATGGAAAAACTTTCCACCCCTTATTCTCTTTCTGAAAAGGGAAAAGAAGCCCTTAGGATCATGTTGCCTCTTTGGACCACACCTTAAGTGGTAATCATCAAAGAATTTTCCAAAGTGTACCCATCCTCCCTTTGAAAATACAAAATCAAATACCACTGTATAATCTAGGAAAAAGGTTCCCTTACCCCTCCCAATGAGGTTATCCTCATGGATACAACCTATTTGCCACATAACCTCTAGAAATCCCACTCTTGGTGGCACATTGTATGGCAGTATATGGGGGTTCCGCAAAACAATGTTGCTTGGGTATGGAATAATGTCACCCTAGTTATGGTAGACTTTTAATTCTGGCCTCCTCCCCTTCAGTATGAGGAAATCATGCAATTCCTCAGGGATCCTGCGTACATTCACCATCAATCTGGCCCTTAATCTGGAATTAAAGCAATTATCAAATTGCACATAACTGGTGCCTTCTTTATTACACGATAAGTCTGCAGTCCATATCTGTACAGGCAATCTTTCTCCATCAACAAATTGCCTTAATTCCATCTTCTTAGAAAAGAAGTCAACATTCTTGCACAAGAACATATGCATCAACATAGAATACCAAAAGAATTGAGTTCCTATATCATTCTGCTGCAACTTCGACAACCCTTCATGTATCCTTTCAACCAAGAAGGAGGAAAAATCATATGTCACAGAGAAATTGGGGTGTTGTATTTGCACCCCCATGAACATGTAGGCAATGGGCATCACCATGCTAGGATTGAAACCTAAAATCTAGCACAATGAATAAAAAGTGGCCAAAAGCTGGTTGCTGGAAATAAATTTACTGAATGGTTCTTGGTCACTAGGGCTAATATGAAATCTTGAACCCCTTCTTGAGGATAAGGGGTGGGCAGCATCTGAAAAGAGACTTTAATTTTACATATCCCTACTTCATTTCCTCAAGATTGGTAGGAACCAAGCATACAATCAGCTCACTCAAATCAAAAAAATTTTGGACCTCTTCTCTATTAATGCTCAATAGAACCCTTCCATCATTGTCCCTGATTACCCATGTGACAGGGTCATATCTTGCAGCCACGACCCTAAGCAAATCTATATCAGGGAACACATTTGGCACAACCAAATTCCCCATATCATACATACAACAATTTGAGAAGGGGTGAGGAAAATTCCTCTATCCATACCACAGTCTAAACATCTCCAAACCTATAAGAGGAACCCTAGCATCAACTATGTTTGAACAATTATATACCAATCCCTCCCCTAGGATTTTTCCTCTCATCAAAACCAACCCCTTCTTCCTATCATTTGTTGAAAATGAAAATTGATCTAAGAAATAATCATATAGGTTCATACTCAAATAATCAATTTGGCCAGAGTGTTTCTTTGAAGGTGCCATCTTGGATAAACTAGGGCTTACTTACTATTTCACACTTCAAATAATTAGGACTAACCAGAAAATGAAATTATAGAATAAAACCCTGCAATTCCCCACAATTCAATCAACCTAATGCCCTAAAATTTTTATCAACAAGCCCAATAACAAGCATATAGTAAACCTTTTTTTCAAATTCAAGTGCAGAATAACCAAGCGACACAGAAATTAACTCACAACTTTTGTGTTTGCAGAAATCCCAATTCTTCGCTGTAGAAACTCGCAACTTCACTTTTGGCTCTAAGATTTCTTTACAAACTACTTGAATGCTTTGTGATACAATAAAAGTAGGAGAATTTATTTTATTTTAATCAAATCATGCCAGCAAGTGTCTCATCCACCATTAAAGATTACTTGCGCACTGCACAAAGGACTCCAATCGTATTTGATGTTGATTTAAATATTAGCGATTGATCCATCAGTTTGATCAAATCATCAAATGACTGCCTTCAAAAAAAGTTGACACAATCACCAACATGGCAATAAGGGGCCCACCATACCATATGTATCCAAGGAAATCCACGTGATGGTCACCCACGATATAGCAATCAGTAAAGACCTTGCAAATTTTGATCACGTGATAGTAGGCAACCGTAGATCCTGATCATTGGTGATCTTGTTCCTTCAAAGTAGTCGCCAGCTTTATCATTAACCATCTAGCAACTTTCCTACTGAGATTATAACATCTGCGTAGATTTGAAACACATGCATCTGAAGAACACTTTAGTAACCCGCTACCGAACATATTAAAGTTGGATTAATTTACCAAGGTATTTCCCTTATTCCTTCAACTTTACCAAATAAGACACGTGGCAGTTGGCTATGATATCACGATCAATAAAGACCTTGTGATTTCTAATCATAGGATGGTGGGCAACCATTGAGATCAAATGATGATTGATCAATGGTCACACAACTTATCCCCTTTGGATTCATCAAATGGGACACATGGCACCCACTCGTGATATCGTAATCAGCCAAAGCAGTGTGGTGGGGTCATCGCTGGATGGCAGGGAATGGCTGAGATCAAACAATAGTCGATCAATGGTCACACAAATTATCCTCTGCAAAATAAAACATTTATTAAAAGAATGAGGGGGATATCACTAGGTGGATGATAAACGATCCACATAAGTTGTTTTAAAATGATGAAACATTGGGCTGACCAAGACTTAAGGAAAAATAAAATCCCATGGAGGAAATAAAATATTAAGACCAAAGGGACCCAACCTTAGATGAAACGATAGGGCATAAGATGTTTTAGAGGCCCTCCAAA
>VDFB02193867.1:783704570-783754489 GCA_007258455.2 Sequoia sempervirens | reverse complement strand
CTAATTTACCTATGGAATTTCCAATTACAATCAAGGGCAGCTCGAAGGACCTAGACCAATTGATGAGGATTTTAAAGACTTCCTACACTTTGGGCTCTACAAGACCCGGGAGGGTGATCCCTTAATTTGTTTACAACCTCTGCACCATTATCATAAAAAACATTAACAACAACAGATAATCTCACTTAATAGCTCAACATAATACCATAATACTGAATAGAATTGGTTGGTCATTAGTAATATCAACTATTTGGAGCATGAGATAGCTACAACACATTCCACAATGTAAAATATTCATTGATTTTCAATTTTTAGCAAGTGTTAGGTAAAGAAAAACAAAATATTGAACCATAAAAATTAGTACAACTTACATCAGTGCTATATATCCATTGAGGGAGTCAAATGTATAAGAATCTAACGGTTTATGACAAATTTAACACATAACATATAAGATCCTTGAGAACATTGCTTTACAATTTCATCAGCATGTATTCTAAATCAATACTACTTTTCAAATCCTTATACAGAACATATCCACCTACAATCCCATTCAAACATTTTAATTAATTTCTTGAATTAAAGCCAAAACATAAATCATACACACCACAAGAGTGAGATGAATGAGACAACTCTTGATTATCTTATTCAAAATTTAGATATGCATGTACAATGGAGAGACATGAGTTTGAATTAATCATTTCAATTCAAATGCCAGTACTGTCATAAAACATCAAATCCCCATGAATTCAAAACGTACTATAGAATGACTCAAAACCTATATGGAATTTTCCTTAAAACCATTGAACTTTACAATTCTACAACTCTACCTAGACTTGACCAAAAAATTTCTAACTTGCTAACCCATACTTCTAGCCCTGAAATCATTCTTATAGAAAATGAAGGAGCAAACAAGCATTAGGCTAGTAAGTACCTCTCATTTCATATTATTTTCTTCACAAAACTCTTGAGGACAATAGCTATACCTTATTTATTTCTCATCCTACACCCTATTCATACATCCTACAATTACAATGTATCCATGGGGCCTCTTACACAAGCTATAGTAATCACAAAAAGTGTAAGAGCCCCTTTAGATCATGTTTGGACTACAAAACCCTCAAAAATAGGGTAACCAGATTGTATTCAAAGAAATGAATCTTTCTAACTCAAATCAACGCCCTAAGCCCTCAAATCAGATTCAAATAAAAGCTAACACATATCTTCACAACCTAGAATTGATTTCACATCAAAATATGGTTGCATGTGACCGTACATTGCTGCATAACAGAAAATATATAGAAATGTTGAAGAAAAACACAGATTTTCAAATGTGAAGAGCTTGTATTTTAAATCCTCAACCATCAACAACCATTATAATGATCACTTTATGCCTTTTAAAGGCCTTTACACATCAACCACTGAACAACCACCTCTACAACTGAATTTTTAATCTTTTATGATCACATGAAACATAAAACACACTAATTTCAACATTGTTAACATCACTATTGAAATGTTTTAATTTTTTGACCTTTCAAACATTAAAAAGTACATCATTAAATTAATTATGTAATGGCATAAAAATTATAAAAATCATGAATTAATTATGCAACCACATAAGTCAAATATAATTCTATCAAGAAATTAATATCAAATAGGTAATATAATCACATAACTCATACATTTCAATGTCATTGATCTTCTTCTTCATCCAAATCTTTGTTTGTATCATCCAATCCAAATTCAACATTGTAAGTATTGGTCATATCATCATCGTCGTCATTGATATAAGTTTCAATAATTTCATCATCCAAACAGATATCATCTTCATGAACATTAACTCCTACATCATCATGATCTAGTTCCTCCTCTTCGACATCTTTTCCAGGGACATCATCAACTAACTGTTGATCTTGATCATCATCTACATCATCTTCAAGTTCTTTGGTATCTTCTTCTTCCACCACATTATACTTTATCGGCCTTCCTCTTGGATCATGTCTAACAACAAATGACCAACCTTGTTTACCTAGAACCTCTAAGTAAAATACCTACTCACATTGGCTTGGAAGAACATAGGGCTCATTTCTAGATCACTCGATCAACCTTGTATTAACCATGGTAAATTCATTATAATGTTCAAAATAGTTCACTCAGGATCATTTTCATTCAATTGTATCATGTACCATAGGACGACGAACATAATTAATCTGAAGGACTTAAAGTCACACTCAAGTATATCATCCAAAATCCCATAGTATTGATTTTTTGAGACTTCTGGATGTATGTCACTTCTAGATGAAACATTAGTCACCTGAAAGAATGCAGTAATACCAAAATCACAAGTTTTCTTCATGTCATCCAACATTTTAATTCAAAATTTATGACCATTGTACCACATAACCTTGTGGTGTTTCAGCTACACTATGTCAAACATGTAAAAATTATTGCAATATCATCAATTGATAAACATATTTATTCTTGGCTAAATGTATGCAAAGAAAACAATCTCAACATATATATACATCAATATAATTGAAAATAATTAAATAATATGGGTTATTAATATATTTATACATACCTGTTTATCTCTTAAACCATATGCTAAATCAATTTCCATTTGTGTAACACATTACAACGAGCTTCTTTAACCAATGAAGCCACACCTTCCCATGTTAATGCACGACCAGATTGTTGACATCGTTCAATCCATACTATCATCGAATCAAGATTGTTTGCGACTTACACATGTAGTGCATCCCACTCTTGACCAACTGTATCAAAAAAATTGAAATTCACAAATGACGTATAATTAGTTAAATACCACAGCATACGACCTTAATTTATAATTGATGTATATTGAAGATTAAAAATTAAATAAGTACAATATACATAAAAACCATATGTAAAATATATTCCAATTAATCTCCATCACCATCTTATAATTACCTCTCAGTTTCATCAATCTACCTATCCCCATTAGGTACTCCCCTTCAAATTTGTTAATGGAGTTGGGATGCCAAATGCGATCTACATGGATCTTTGCTACAAACCTAGGAAGATATTCACTAATGTACACCATGGTCTAGTATACCATATATCCCTCCACCATAGAACCCTTAGGATGTTCTCTTTGTCTAACCAAAGCCTTCAAAAATTTCAAGTGCCTCTCAACCATCCACATTAACCTTGTGTGTATAGGTCCACACAATTCAATCTCCTAAACTTGGTGTATGAGGTAGTGTTCTTGTGCATTGAAAAATTTTGAGGGTAGAAACTTTTGCATTTCACACATTAGACGAGAAATTTTTCTCTTCCAATAATTTATATATTCTTTATGGATTTCTTTCGATGACAACCATCTACAAGTGATTCAAGGTGCAAATATATTAATGAGATTTAACAAAAATATACAGTATATTACATAACAAGTAAAACAAATGGCAATTATAAGATGTATACAATGAATTGAAAAAATATTGCTACTTACCTCATGTATTTTCCAAGGTCATATATAACTTGCTTGAAATTGTTGTCAAAGTTGTCTAGGAGAGATAGAGGTAGAACGTACTGCAACAATTATAAAATGATCTTTTCATTATTTTTCCAAAAGTAGTAAACATAATACACTGAAAAGTACATGCATTATACAAGTGTATATAATATACCACATTAATTTCCTTAATGAAGGTATGCCAATCATGCATATTCATCCCTGGCCCAAATTCACCTTTCTTTCTTATTATATTGTTTATGTTCGCAACAAATCCTGTGGGAAATCGAATTTTTCGTATGAATTATTTTATAGAATTTCTTTGCTACTCTATTAATAACTGAGGAGGGAACTTATATTAATTTGGTCTCCATCGCTATTTAATTGAATCTCATTTTTCATTGCATGATTGGCTTCCTAAATGTCACTACAAAATTTGAAAATTTTTTCTTTGTCATGCCTTCTATCCAATATTTTCCATAACATTTCTGTTATATTCTTTCTGATATGCATTGTATCAAAAAAATGTACAATTTGTAGCTTCTCATAGTATGGCAACCTACTAAATTGTCTGGGATAACTTTTCAGTCCCTATGGAAGTCGACCATTAATGCCTTGATGACCTTTATGAAGCATATAAGTTAAAAAAATTAACAATGACAATCATTGTCAATTAAAGCATGAGTTAACACAACACAATGTAAAAATATAAATTCAAAACATATTATACATGATAGATAAACAATTTGATCCAATATATAACCTTTACGATTAATTCTATTATATTCCAAATTCCATAGGCAAGGTGTCATTTTTTGTGGTTTTGATGTAGTCTCTTCTTTCCCATTGAAGTATTTTTTTCAGTAGTTTGATACTTATGATTTATATGGAGGAAGTTCCTATACTCATCAAACACCTGCTTTCCTAAACTTGTTGAACGACGAGATTTCATCTTTGGACCACAAATTGGACATGAAAATTTTCCCTTTGTTTGAAGACTTGCAAGATCATATATAATTGGATTAAATATGCCAATTTTTATAATTATATATAATGAATAGATTGTTTTAAAAACATGGATGATATCTACTTCATAAAATTAAATATTGTTAAAGTGCAGTTGAATGTTATAACATACCACAAAAATGTGTTAGCCTTGGGGCATCATGAATTGTCCATACAAGTATTGCATGGAATTGAAATTGTCTTTGTCCTATTAGTCTAGAGATGTCATACATAGTGACACCATTCCATAAATTTAGTAACTCATCGATAAGAGGCTCGATATATACATTCATATCTTTAACTTGGTACTTACCTAGTTGAATGAACATAAACATTACATAATTATTATAACCATTTTACTACAATATATATAAATTTATGTACATGACTATTGAATGAAAAAAATATAAGCCATTATGCAACAAATAAGACAAATGAGATGCTACTATGTTAAAGAAAATTGATGTAAAAAAAAAATTGGAACAATCATTGACAACATTATGTGCTCCCTCTTTATTGACATCCATGGAGGAATGTTATTGTTGATAACAAAAATAGGCCACACCGAGTAAATAGATCTCAGCTCTCCAAATGGATTGACACCGTCCACTCCCAATGAAAGCTTGAGATTACGACGTTCTTCTTTAAAGTGTGGCCATTTTTCCTCCATATCCCTATATACACAACCATCCGCAAGCATTCAAAGAATGTCATCTCCACTTCTATTTTGTGCATAGTAATCCATAAATTGCACTAAGATTTCACACCTAAATAATCGTTGCATACGTGGAATAATGGTAATATAATGAAGAAACTTGTAAGGCACCTTTTTTATTAGTTAATCTGTTTGATATCAATTGATATGGCATTTCAGGCATTCTGTTGCAAATTCTTGTTGTTTATGATACATAATATGATCATTGGGACATGCATCTATTGCTTGATACTCCATTCTGATATCTTTCATAATGCCAGATAAATCTCAGAATGAGCGAGGTAAAATATTTGATGGTGGTAACAAAAAATCACCAATCAATCTACAACAAAAGATAATTTGTTAATATAAAGAATATTAATGGTACATATTTCATCATTTATTTACTAGTGATGAACTAACAACAATTAAAATAGATGAAAAAAGATGACATATATGACATACCTTAACATTCGTGAGATTGCTATGTTTGATAAACCATTCATAACCTTCAAGTTAAACAACAAGAATACAATAGAGAGAAGAGTTGTTTGGGAGCCTTCATAAAGGGGTTTGTATGCCTTCTCAAGTATAGGTAAATTATGAACATCATCAAAGTCATCTCGATCATCATGATCAGCTTTGCCACTAAATGTGTCATGGATCAATGTATTTGTACCATCATCTTCAACTATTTTTTTTGGCGCATGATCATCTTCTTCCATAGGATCAATAACTTCATCTTCGATATTCATAGCTCCATGTTCATCCGCTTGTAAAACCACATTCTCCGGGCCGTGATAATCCATATCATGTACCCTAGGGTGCTCCACATTTATAATAATGATAGAAACAAATAAACCATGATCATGATCAAGTGATTATATATATAATAAAATGTTAAAACGATATAAAAATTTACAAATTCAATCAATATAAACACATATAATGAAAAAATTACCAATGGACGATAATCATGCCCCCCTTCAACGTGACCATGCTGCCTATAATGTTTCTCAGCTATTGTGATTAAAAGTTGTCTTGTCTTTAAGCCCTTGCAATTATTGCAAGGACAATAACATTTCCCATCACCCTTTCTTTTCAATCTAGCCCACAATCTATCAAGTGTCTCTTCATTTTTTTCTGGACTAATATTATCTAACATGATTTTTCTTTGCCAAGCTTGACTATTTAAATCTTCAAAAAATATCAAACTCACACTCCAATAATTTTTATTCATAGATAGGTGACAAAATATAATAATTATGATATTTTACACCAAATTTTTTTGGCATGCAACCACCCCTGCAAAAGAGAAGATAGTATGAAGTTAATGACCCCAATTTTTTTTTAAAATGCTAATTCCAAAACTTATTAAATTATGATTTTACTATGATTTCCAATTGTTAGACTCCTAAAATTAGAATATTGAACTTGATCGAAAACTTCCTACAATGATGGAGGTAGTGAGCTAGTAAGAGCAAGTGACCCATTCCTAAGGAACAACAAGTTAGAATCATCATTGCTAATGTCAATATGGATTTATCCTTTTAGTTAAAGATGCAATGTGTCACTCCTTATGATGAGCTTATCCCTAGGGCCCTCAGCATTGAGAGAGCCCTAATCGCACAAGGAATCACACACTAGTATAATATGACAAATAAATGACTAGGTAACTAAAAATTTTAGTCACAACAACTAAAAATGACTAAATTCTGCTCATTTTTTGCAACTCAACTATACATGAATAAATAAATTACTAGTTTGGTCGTTGATTAAAAATTATTTAGTCACACAAATAAAAATGACTAAATAGTTAGTCATTTATTTAGTAACAATCCATTTGAATAAATAATTTAAGGAATCAAGAATATAGCCCGCAAATTACTCTAAAACTTTAATAAACATACCCTAATTTTTTTGTCAAAATATTATTGTCAAGCGCAGCCCACCAGAATAGAGTTTTCATTTTAATAAACATACTCTAAAACCTTCGTCAAAACATTATTTTTAAGCATAGACCCCAAAATGGAGAAGTGTTTCAGTAAAGAATGACAGAGAACGATGAGCAGATGTGCGTGAAAGGAGGCATAGGATTCATTGCTGCTTATCTCATTCCTGCTCTACTCAACAAATCTTACATTGTTCCCGCTACTATTTGTAATCTAGGTATTTACTTGACATATATTTACATAATCTAAAATTACTTCAGAGGCTTTTGAAGTATCAATGTATCCTATATAGGGTTTAGAATAATTTCTTTTAATTAAATAAATAAATAAATGATGTATTTCCCTGTAATTAGATAATGTGGAGATCTAAATCTTCCCCAACACACTATCCTCTTTGGCACTGCATTCATTACTCCAGCTACTAGGGTTTTGCATGTGACATCTTTAATATCTTCATGATCGTGGCTTTTAAATAGATCTTAGTCTTTGCTTTAATCCTTTTCATGGTAACCCTTGAATTCCATAATCCACCTTCAATCTCTTCTAAGAATGTTATCTTAAGCTAGACTAGATAGTATGCATATAAAGAAAGTCCTTCATACCTACCATTGTTCCAAACCACCACTCACTACCTTGCTTAAAATGTTCCCTCTATAAGCACAATAGCATGTTTTAAAATCATGGTTTCCAGTGATTGACCATTAAGGTTACCAATTTCATCAAAATACAATGATATTTTTGTCTTCAAACTCAAGACATTATGCAAGATAACATTGTGAATTGTTTGTTGTGTACGATTTGATTTTCTTACACATTTACTACTTTTCTAACTTCCTTTAAGATTGGTACTGCACCCTCAGCTGCAATCTCAAACAACTCACTCACTATCACTTAAAGATTCCTTTCATGAGCATCCTTCTATAAAATCAAACTATGCCCTATATACTTCCTACTACAGGGGACTCATTGTTTCATGGTATTGTAGATCTTAAGATCCTTCAACCTTATTGACACTACTTCATAGTCCATAAGGTATTATTCACTATTCTCCCATCTTTGATGAGTCTCACAACACTGCTCAAACATGCAATCCACTACCTCCATTATACATTAATGGCTAAGAAGTAACATTGAACCTATGATTACCACTATTACTTCATTTGGACAGTCATTCCCTGATTGCATTTTCCTTGTCTAACACTAACAAGCATTTGAAAAACCCTTAAGGTCAGCAAGGAGGTAATGAAACTCACTGTTAAAATCTCCACTTTACTATGAAAGGTTTGAGCTTTATTATCTTGTCGCTGCTCGGCCTCTTTTTGATTGTCACATCTCAAGTGACTATCATTCTTCTTACCGTAGATTGCATTTAAAAATGTCACTAAGCTACATAGTGTGCTTGTTATTGGCTACAATCTTTAGATTACAAGATTTTGTTATTAGCTACAATGTCTCAATATTTTTGGTATTGCAACCTCACTAATCCAATAGAGTTATTGTTTATGTTTCTACAGAGGCCTAGGGTTTGTACCCTAATCATGCTCTTACCAATGCTTCTGTTGGTATTAAAAAACAACCTTAAATCTTGGGTCACAAAATTAGTTGTCTTGACAAAGTTGTGGTATGATCTTGGATTGTATCCTAGAGTGTGTGGGAAGCTTGTGTTTGATCATTAAGGTATGTAAACCTGATCAGGGAAATGTATCCTTTATAGCATGGGTCTTGCTTTAATACTTTCCATAATGGTTATTAGCAGATCACATTATTATAGTTTGCGGTAACCTAGGATTGCATTCAAGTATGTAACAAAATTGGTTTGTAGTTTAAGCTATACACTTTTAAGTAACATTCATAAGGTTTAGAAAATCTTGATCACTCTCTAGAATAGCCCATTAAACATGGGTTGTGCTTGAATGCACTACATAATTGATATAACACAACCACTTTGCATATCAACCATAGTTATAGGCTCTTTATTGTAGCAAGAGGTAATCACTCTTGGATCATGCTATAATTACATCGTAACCTGTTAAACTTGAGACAACCTGAATGCACCCAATGATGATTGACACCTACATTATATGAGTTCTTCCATTTCTATCACAACATAGCCACATTAAACTTGGATCACACATGAATGCATCCTTTATTTGTTATAGCACAATTGTGCCACATGACCAATAGAGTTATGGATCACATAATTACAGTCACAAGAATATGTTCCTTGGTTGTGATCTTATGGTGATTCCACACAACAAAATCTGGGCATGAAATTCTCAAAACCCTAAACCTCTAAAAATGAAATCTGATGAGATGTTGCTTTAAAATATGATTTTCAAACTTGGAACTACAAATCTGACTTCACAACTAAATTTTGCAAAAAGACAATGACTACCCTCAACCTAGCAATATCTTCTTGATTTTTTTCTGATTTTTCCCAATAAAATCGTCCTTAGTTCTCCACAAACTATCTCAAGTAGAGAAAAAAAGTCACAATAAATCAAAGAACTCACTTTTCTTTATGTCGGCCACAATTTGATTTTTTTCTTATTTTTCATGTTTGTCAAAATTTTGACGAAACTTATAGTAGAAATTTCAACGGAACCCAGGTTTGTCAAAATTTTGACGAACGGCGAGGATAAAATTTCAAAAAATTGAAAATTACACATCAAAATTTAGCACCCGATGATACATCAAATTATACATATTTTGTCGAATTTTGCAGTCAAATGAGTTAGTGTTATATCAATGGTAGAATGATTCAATCTTTCAATGGTTATTGTTATACATGTTATGGATTCGGACACAAAGCTAATCAATGCAAATTTAGAATGAATGGAAGGGATATTGCTTAGAAGAATGTTGTATGCTACAATTACAGTAGACCTAGACACATATCCAAGTTTTGGAGAAGTAGAAATACAAGGAAGGGTAATCTAGTAAGGAGGAATGAACTAGTTAAAAAGATTGATCTAGTAGAAACAAAGAAGGAAATAGAAAATATTTGGAGAAAGAAGTTATAGAAGAAAAGGAAGAATCTGTATCATACTCTAATCTAGATGTTTCTTTAATAAACTAATCTAAGAGCTATGGATTAGGGGGAGCTTTAATGGAAATATTTTGTCCCTCACCAAAGAAGAGGTGTTGATGCCTTAGCATGAAGATATATGTTGTATATCAATAATCTTGATCTATTAGTTAATATTGTGGAAGAAAATATGACAATGCAATGATTTTCAGAGCCTTAGAAGGTGTCTGTGTATACAAATAAAGGGTTTCCAACTTTGTGGTTTGATGCATTCAATGAAAAATTAGGTCAAATCAATAGATTACAAGTGATTTTTCTAAGGAAAATTCACTTCAAAAAATAATTTGAGTAGAGTAGTGAGGAAACAATTCAAAGTGTTCAAGGTGATCTAAGATTCAGTGCATTGAAACCCTAGTTTAGAAAGCAAATCAAAAGGTATTTACAAATATTTTTTAGCCTAGTTTTCAAAGAACTTTGTTGGAAAAGTTGTTTGAATCTATTTCACAATCGATACACTAAGGGTTATAGAAGTAATAGGAAAACAACAACCAAAATTCAAAAAGTATCTCACAAAATCTATAGAAGATGACCCATTAGGCACATTTTCACACATTCCTTATGGGTTTTTATCAATTGAGGATATTATTATTTACATTCATGGTAGGAAAGGAAAATTTAGTCATTCTAAATTAGGGGATTTATGGATTATTGTGCTTATTGGAGAAGAATTTTCCCTAAAGCCAGAGTTTTGAAACTTAGTTGTGAAGAAATTGGATGTTTGGCAATGGTTCCCTAACCTTTTTTTTTACAACAAATGGGTTAGGATTTCTTTAAGTAAAATCCATGAATTTTTTTTTGGGACTAATATGCCTCATATGATAACTAAGGAAGTTATAAGAGAGGTTATTGGTCTTTGCTCCACTAGATGAGTTCCTATGCTAAAATCTATTAAGAATGAAGTGGTTATGGAGAGAACATGTGCTACATATGAAAAAGAGCTTTAGGAGTGAATCCCATTAGAAACCCAACTATAAGATATGTAACAATGATGATTGGCTATAAAATTTATTTCAAAAATATGTACAATTTAGTATCTTCCACCGTAATTAATGTGGCATATGAGATGGTTGAGAATGGTGCAAACTATGATCTTTGTGAGTTGCTTAGAAAAAAATTGATGGAGAATCTAAAGCAAAATAATGAAAAGAAATATGTATTTAAGTATGGTACTTTCCTAGTATTTCTACTTTTCTAATTTCTAAAGTAACTACCCATAACTTAGAGTGTGACATGGCTTAGAGATAGACCATTTTCCCATCAGATCATAGATCATATGATAGGAATTGGAGATGGGAAGGAAAAATATGATGCTATTGCTACTTTATTTGTAGTAGGAGAATGCATGAAAGAGAGAAGATACCTAGAAAAATGGTTTTAAAATATCACAATGAAATCACTCTCCTAGTGTTAATAGATGAATGTATGATGGAAGCAGTGGAACCGAGGAGAGTATGGATCCCTACACTGGGATATGAGATCAGTGAATAGGAAATAACTGGTTAAGCTGACATCTTATTGAAGAGTTCAAAGGATGAAACTAAAGAAAGGTACGCAACATATGAATAAAATTATATAGAAGTACACATGGAACAAAGAAAACATATAATAAATAAGAATGTAGATAAGATGGTTGATGTGTATGCAAAGGAAATGGGAATTTCAATAGAACAAGTGCAGTATGCAAGAGAAAGAGCTAAGGAAGATTTAACTATTATAGAAGCATCCAAAAGCACAAGAAGATTAGGCAGGATAACTACCATTCCTCCTTTTGATTAGAAGTCCTTCGAGATAAGTCAACTCACTGGAGAAAAGAGAAATACTATTGCCAATCCTTTGGTAAGGGAGAGATCCCCTCTGGTAGTGTAGAATACAAGGGATGATGATGTAGAGTATGGTGGAGGTTTTCAATTCAATCTCACTTGAACAAAATTTGCAAACTAGAAACCCTAACATGGTCCTTTTCTCACGAAACCTTCAAATTTCCTTATAAAACTTGGAACAATGATTTTTCTTCACAACTTTTAGGAAAGATCTCAAACCCAAATTTGGTTCACCATTCTGAATACCCTTTATGCCACTTTGCAACATATCCAATTTTTAGATATAGTTGTTTTGTAACAATACTCTCTAATTTAGAATGCTACACAACAACTAGGCCAAATTTTCCCTATTTTCCAAAGTAACTATGTAAAATATTTCCTCCAATCTATCAAACCTCATTCAAAGGCTCTCCTCAAGAAACCTTGGGTCTAAAACTACATATTTTATCAACTAGAACATTCACAAATTCATCTATCATCAAAACTCTATGTCTAACCTACATTCCTAAGCCTAATACATGGAGATATTAGGCTAGGGCTCGCTCAAACTTGGCCCTACCTCCATTACCTACATCTAAAAACCCTATCAACATGAATAACAATCTAAATACTACCATTCCATTGATTTTCAAAATTTTCCATTGGTGGAATGGATCAATATTCCATTTTTCAATCAAACCACTTACCCTAGGGTTTCCTAACTACTTTAAGTAAAATGTCTCTAAAATCCTTCAAACTCAATGAAACCAGATGAAATCAAATTCAAATGATAGTTAACTCACTCCTACATCGATTCCAATTCAAATTAGATCATTTATAGAATGTACGGAGTTGTACAAAGTTCTATAGTAGTAAAAATACTCAAGAAATTATAGAAAACAGAGTGTATCTTATTGGTTTATTTCCAAAAGTGTCTCTAGAATTTTTCCTCAAGATTTTCAAGGAATATTAAACAATTAAAAATCTAAACCAATGGTTCCAAACTACCTTTTGAATATATGACTGCTTAACTTCCACACAAAACAAAAAGAATGCAAAGTTGCTTTGCAACATTTGCAACATTTGTCAAAAAATGACAAATTCATCTAAAAATGACCCCATATGACTAAAAACATTAGACATGCTCTAAAAAGACCTTGTTACATTAAAAATGACTCAACATCAACAAAACTCGCATTCAACTCTTATTTACATTATGAAATCTAGGTGCCCCTATACCATACACCCAGGGAGAACAAAATCTCAAGTTCCACTTAAGATCAGATCTTGTACAGTTGTACCATGCTTCTTGATATCTTCCTTTGTCATCCTAGTTGCATCCTTTATTGGAAAGTCTTTCCACTTCACTAGATACTCATTGTACACCCTGTACCTTTTCCTTTTAGCTCCCTTTGTGTCCAAGATGCTTTCAAGATTTAATGGGTGACTTGGTGGTAAGTCCTTAAGCCAATCTCCATCTGGATCTTCTAATATACCTACACCTACACCTATAATCATAGATCCTTTAAAAGGATATAGGTCATAAACATTGGAAATTTGAGACAGCCACTTCGGGAGGGAGTTCTATATCATAGGAATTTGCTCCAAATTTTTGGACCATCTTGCATGGCCCAATATTATTCATATGTAGATTTTAATACTTCCCTTTTGGTAGCATTTACTTCCTCAAATGAACCAATACCAAGTCCCCCACTTTGAACTGAACCTCTCTTCTTTTCAACTTTGCATGTTGTTTGTACTTATCCACACTCTTTTAAAGGTTTTCCCTAACTTGTTGATGTATATCTTTCATGACCACTAAAAACTCTTCTCCTTTAGCACTCCTCTCCATGCCACTCAAATCTCTAAGCTCAAACACTCCCCTTGGCTACAATCCATATACAATCTCAAATGGTTTTTTCCCAACAATTGTATTGATAGAGTCATTATATGCAAACTCAGTTTAGGGAAGAATTAGATCCCATTGTTCTAAATGTTCTTTTTTCAAACATTTGAGAATATTTCCAAGACTCCTATTGGAAACTTCAATCTTCCCATCTATTTAGGGATGATAGGTAGAGCTAAATTTCAAGTTTATTCCCAACTTCTTCCAAAGGGTTCTCCAAAAGTGACCCACAAACTTATTGTCCCTATTAGAAACAATTGTTAATGGAAATCCATGAATCCTAACTACCTCTTTGAAAAACAACCTTGTAATGTATGAGGCATCATTTGTACTTCTACATGGTATAAAATGTTCCATTTTTCTAAACTGATCTACAACAACAAACACACTATCAAACACTCTCTGAGTTTTGGTAAACCCCAACACAACCCTTTTCTTTTTGGAAAGCAACACACTTTTCAACAAATTTTCTAATATCACCTTCCATCTTTGGCCAATAATAATACCTTCTTACCTATTCCAAGGTATTTTCCAGATGAAAATGACCCCATAAGCTGCTACAATGCTTCTCTTTAATAATATTAGTCCTCATAGAGAATTTGGGAATACAGAACTGAGCACCCTGAAACAATAATCCTTCTTGAATCAATAAATCATAATTGTCTTCATGAAATGTACCATTTAAATAAATGCAAGAAGCATATATATCCTTGAAATCATCATCTCTTTCATACACACCTTTAAAAGCATCAATACCTACACTTTGGAGTTTAATTTAATAAACCAACATTTGTCTTTTTCGCAAAGCATCCACCACCTTGTTTGATTGCCCCTTTTTGTATTTGATGGTAAAGGTGAAGCTTTGGAGGTACTCCACCCACTTCACATTCCTGTGGTTGAGTTTGTCTTGGCTATTTAAGAACTGCAAAGTATGATTGTCAGTAAAAACAATTAATTCCTTAGGAAGGAGATATTGTCTCCACTTCTTCAAGGATTGCACCATGGCATACAATTCCAAGTCATAAGAAGAACACTTATTCTTTGCTTCATTGAGCTTCTCACTAAAAAATGCAATAGGTCTTCCCTCTTGACTCAATACTACTCCAATTGCATACCCACTTGCATCACATTCAATTGTGAAAACTTTGTTAAAATATGGTAATGCTAAGATAGGCTATTATGATACCCTTTATTTTAGATATTGAAAGCTTTTCTCTACCTCATCACACCACACAAACATTTTTCTTTTATCCCCTTTGATTTCATCAATGATTGGAGAGAAAATATGACTGAAATTCTTCACAAATTTTCTGTAAAAGCTATCTAGGCCATGAAAACTTCTTACCTGACTAACTAATGTAGGAGTAGGCCAATTGAGAATTTATTCCACCTTGCTAGGCTCTATCTTCAAAGTACCTTTTGAGATCACAAATCCAAGATAGATCAGCTCTTCCTTCATGAATTCACACTTCTTCAAATTGATCATCAAATTTTCTTCATTCAACCTTTTCAAAACCATGTCTAGATGCTGCAAGTGTTCCTCTTTAGTCTTACTCAATGGAAGAATATCATCCAAGTAGTCAACCAAAAACTTACCTATGAAGGGATTCAAAACTTCATTAATTAGTCTTAGAAAAGTGCTTGGTGCATTTTAAATTCCAAATGGTATAACAAGCCATTCATACAACCCCTCATTAGTTTTCAAGGTAGTTTTCCACTCATCCCCCTCTCTAATTCTAATCTAGTGGTAGCCAATTTTGAGGTCAATTTTTGAAAAGTAACAAGAACCTCCTAAATAATCCATCAAATCCTCCATTCTTGGTATGGGGAACCTATAACTTATGGTGATCTTGTTAATTTCCCTTGAATTGGTGCACTTTCTACAATCTCCACCTTTCTTTGGTGCCAATATAGTAGGAACAACACATGGGCGAAGACTCTCCCTTATTAGGCCTTTGTCAAGTAGCTCTTGAATTTGTTTCCCAATCTCTTCATTCTATTGAGGAGTCATCTTATATGTAGCTTTATTGGGTAGGGTTTCCCCTGGTATAAAGTCTATATGGTGGCCCATATCCCTTATTGGTGGCAAAGAACTAGGGAGCTCATCTACAACAATGTCTTGGTACTTTCTCAACAAGGCTTGGACACCTTTAGGAACATCTTCAAGCTTTGTTACTATTAGGATAGGTTTAGGTTTGATTATAATTGCATACCCTTGTCCACCTTCTTCTTTCATCTAGTTTTCAAGAATTATTTTTCCCCAACCAACATTACACTAGACCCTACTTGTGTGTCTAGATTTTCATCTTGTAAAGGAGTAAGTGTAAATGAAACCCCATAATTTTCAATTAAATAGGTATTTTTCTGCCCATCATGTTTACCCTTTCTATCATACTGCTAGGGTCTTCCTAACAACAGATGACAAACATCCATTGGGACGATGTCACACAAGATTTTATCTTTGTACCCTCCAATATTGAATTCAACCCATGTTTTCTCATTAAATAGGAATTGTTAACTCTTATTCAACTATGAGACCTTGTAAGGAGTGGGGTGTGGGATTATTTTCATCTTTAACTTTTCAACCATCTCTAAAGAAACCAAATTATCTATGGAACCAGAATCAACAACTTTACACACCTTACCTTGAGATTTGCAAGTGGTTCTAAACAAATATTTTCTTTGTGGAGGCTCCTTCACCACAAGGACTTTGAGCAATGTTCTTATCATCATCAATGATTCCCCAACATCTAGAGTAGCATATTGAGATGCAGAGTTGACACTCTCACAATCTTCTTCTTGCACCAATTGTGTTCTCCTTTCACCACCATGTGAAGTAGAAGGTTGTTTATCTAGGAACTTCTGTGCTTGATGGTCAAATTGATTACATTGATAACATCTTCCTGAGAATATGTTTTCTCCTCTACCTTATCCTCCAAATCTGCCTCTACTATTGGATCTCCTACCTATGAAACCACCTCTTGATTTTGAGCCTTGATATTTATTACCACTTGTCTCATCTTGTGATTTTTGAGATTGTCCTCTTCCTCCAAAGGTTCCTCTACCTTGCTTCTCTTGCTTTCTTTTTATCTTTTCTTCTACATTAACAACCAATTGAAAACATTCTTCCACCTTTCTAGGGGTGGTAAGACTCATTTCATATTATATTTGGAACCTTAATCCATATAGGTACCTTGCTACCTTTTCAACCTCATCCTCAACATGACCTAATCTAAGAATCAACTTATGAAACCCCTCTTTGTAAGCCATGACATCCATCTCCTTTTGTTTGATATTTTGAAGCTTTCTAAATGCCTAAATTGCATAGTCAATGGGCATAAATTGGCCCTTGATTTTAGACACCATTCTATCCCATGAATTTATTTTTTCTTTTCCCTTCTTCACTATCTCTTCCTACACATAATTCCACCAAGTTAGGGTAGGTCCTTTCAACTTTGTTTTGGAAAATTTCACCTTTTTCTCATCTTCTACCTCCTTATACTCAAAATAGTTATGTAGTGCATCAACCCAATCTAGCACCTCTTCACTATCCATCTTCACCTCAAGAGTATCTCCCTTGATAGACTTCAACAACTTAACCATTCTCAACTCATTAGGGTCCAACTCATCATCTCCTTGGACTCCTCCTTGAGGGTTTTCATTCTCACCCTCTTCCTCTTCCTCTTCATCACTTTGGTCTCTTGTGAAAACACCTCTCTTTTGATTTGAATCCAGTGTTGCAATTCTAGCTAGGACAACTTCTTGAGACTCCTTTACTTGTCTCAACTCCTTGGTATGATTTTCTTTCAACTCTCTCACTTCTCTAGTCATTGGATTCTTTTTAGGAGGCATCTTTGTTTCCTTCAATCTTCAACTTTTTTCCTTTGTTGATAAAAAAATATGCTATAACACCAATTTGATGTAGATTAGGGTGGAGGTTTTCAATTCAATCTCACTTGAACAAACTTTGCAAACGAGAAACTCTAACTTGGTCCTTTTCTCACAAAACCTTCAAATTTCCTTGTAGTACTTGGAATAGTGATTTTTCTTCACAATTTTAAGGAAAGAACTCAAACCCAAATTTGGTTCAATATTATGAATAACCTTTATGCCACTTTGTAACATATCCAATTTGTAGATATAGCTGTTTTGTAACAACACTGCCTAATTCAGACTGCTACACAAAAACTAGGCCAAATTAACCCTATTTTCCATAGCAACTATGTAAAATATTTCCTCCAATCTACCAAACCTAATTCCAAGGCTCTCCTAAAGTTACCCAAGGTATGAAACTAAAATTTATATCAATTGGAACATTCAAAAATTTATCTATCATCAAAACCCTATGTTTAACCTACATTCCTAAGCCTAATACATAAAGATATTAGGCTAGAGATTGTTCAAACTTGGCCCTACCTCCATTACTTGCATCTAAAAACCTTATCAACATGAAGAAAAACCTAATTAATGACATTCCACTAATTTGTAGAATTTTCTACTGGTGGAATGGATCAATATTCCATTTTTTTAATCAAATCCTCTTACCCTAGAGTTTCCTAATTGATTTCAGTAAAATATCTCTAAAATACTTCAAACTCAATGAAACTAGAAAAGATAAAATTAAAATGATATTTAAACTACTCCTACACCAATTCCAATTCAAATTAGATCATTTACAAACTATACAGAGCCATACATAGTTCTATAGTAGCAAAAGTACTCAATAAATTATAGAAAACAAGACAAAATAAAATTAAAATGATATTTAAATTACTCCTACACCAATTCCAATTCAAATTAGATCATTTAAAAACTATATAGAGCCATACATAGTTCTATAGTAGCAAAAATACTCAAGAAATTATAGAAAACAAAGTGTATCTTATTGGTTTATCTCCAAAAATGTCTCCAGAAGTTTTCCTTGAGATTTTAAAGGCATATTTAAATATTTACAACTCCAAACGAACAGTTCCAAACTACCTTTTGAATATATGATCATTCAAATTCCACACAAAACAAAAAAATTGTAAAGTTTCTTTGCAACTTTTGCAACATTTGACAAAACATGACAACTTCATCTAAAACTAACCCCATATGACTAAAAACATTAGACATGGTCTAAATAGACCTTATTACATAAAAAATGACTCAACATCAACAAAAATCACATTTGGCCCTTATTTACATTATGAAAGCTACATGCCCCTGCACCAGATGAGAAGAAAAAAAATGCCACTATGGCACCACGTGTTGCCCCAACCAAAAGAAGAGTAAAACAAAAAGCTATGAGAGAAAAGGTTGAAGGTATTAATGTAGATGATGAAGAAGAAGATTTGAAAGAAGAGGGGCCACCATTGGTTTGGAGAAGAAGCGATGCTTAAAAATTTAAAGCAAGAACCAAATACAAAAGAAGAGATGTAGACAAATGATGCGCAACATGAGCATGATGTAAATGAAGAATATACATTGGAAAAAATCCTCTAGAAGTGGACATGATAGAAAAGGTTGTTGAAGAAGAAATGATTGTAGAAGACATTAGAAAGGAAAATACCATCACTCCTCCAGTACAGCAAGAATAATTTACTCCTCTAGTAATCACTAAAAACATTTGATGCAAGAGCATCCCTAGTTTTTGGTAATCTTGCATCAACCAGAAATATTTTCCTTTCAATTTTGTCTTGTATTGTTATTTCTCAGTTCATGTTGGTTGAATCATCATCTTTTCTTACTAGACCTTTTGGATCTTGGAGTACATCATCTACATGTTCATTTTCCTTTTTCCAAGATTTGAGTGCCATTGGATCTTTTTCTGGCAAGTTATCGCTCCCAAAATTTCATGGCAGTTTCTTGAACTAGCACCGAAATAGTTTCAAGTTAATTTGATGATTGTGGATCTTCTCCATGACTTGTGGATCTTAACGGTGTGATTTTCATTATTCCTTGGAGTGTCCCTAACCTTCATTATAGGTCCACACTTCATCTTATGCACCCATTGATGGATTAATTCAAATTTGAGGCTGACTTGTTCCTGCGCCTGTTATATTTTCTTCATTGGAAAATGTAATGATCCTTGGCTGAGGCAGATGTTTCCAGTATCGTGGATATAGTATAAATCTTGTAATTGATCATTAGAAAAGTAGCTAATAGCAAAGATAGAACATAGGATTTGAATTGTAAGATTTTTCTCGCATATAAGGGCATATTGGAATGTTGTATTTTTTAGTATGTATTGTCAGGCCTGTGAGCAAAATCAGTAAGCCCAGATGTTTCCAATCAAATATAACTAAGATAATTGATATTAAGAATGTTATAATCTACATTTTCCTCCATATTTTTGTGTTGCTTTCATTGTGTCACTCTTTCTTCATGGTTTAGATAGTTCTCCTGGAGGACCTTCCTACCATGGTTGCGTCAACATTGTAGAGGAAGAGAATACAAATAAAGATGATAATAAAGAGAAGGTTGAAGAGGAGAAAGAAGAAAAGCATGAGAAGGAAAGTGAAGAAAAGACTGAGGATATATCCAGAGATGATCAAGAAGAAAAATAAAAAAAATTAAAATCCAAAAATGGTAAAGAGTAAGGAAAGGTTGTGGAAACAACTAAGGTTTTAGGTGAATATTTTGACTCCTTCAGAGATTCCTTGAAGAATATTTTAAGTATGCAACACAAGTTCCAGCCTAGTTTTTCTTCACAACTACTGCAACTATTGATGCAACAAGGTAATGTTGATCTAGGAGATAAGTTTCATGCATTTGCAAGGAAATAAATAATTGAAACACACCAGAGAAGTGGAGAACTGATAGAATAAGTAGTAAACTATTTACAAGAGACCATACTCGATGCAAGTAGAGACAAGTCTCTTTGGTATGGAAAATATCAAACTGCTAATTGATTCTTTTAAGGTATATGCATCCAAATTGAAGGAAGAAGAGAAAAAGGTTGAGAAAATGATAAGTGATAAGAGGATTCTTGAAATGACTAAGAAATGTGCCATTACACATAAAAATTTTTTAGAGTTGTTGAAAGATGTTGAAGAATGTGTTGATAAGGTGAAGGATCTATAACAATATGGGATGAACTGGAATAGAGCCACACCAAGCATAAGGAAGGAAATAAACTCTATTGAGTCTCAAATTAATACTGCCTCAAGTGCTTAAGATCTAGCAACTGATCTAACCAAAGAGACAAGGACTTATAATAGAAGATATGCATAAGAAATTCTTCCATATACAAGCAAACAAAGAGCACATCATCCTAGAGTTTGGAGAACTAAGGGATATTGTCAATCCTAAATTCTTACCTTTCTCAAAAGCTCCCCCAAGTATAGACAAATCTAAATAGATGAATATGGTACGTACCACTCCAGAAGAGGGAGAAGAGTAATTTCTTAAGTTTGAAACATAAAATAGATTGCGTACATAACCTTTTAGAGAATGAAAAGATGAAAGGAAAGCATAGAAAGCACATTTGTAAAATTTATAGGCATGAGCCACCTCTAGTTGACTTATCTCTCACCTTTTATGTATTTCTTGTATTTCAATTTAGATTCTTTGTATATATGCAAACTTGATAGTTTTTCTCCCAATACAATTTTGGGGTTTTTCTCTAGTATATGACTTAGGGGGAGTCAATCCATTCTTTTTAGTTTGTATATATGCCTATATTTCTCAGGGTGAGCTCTAGTGAAAGTAAAAATAGTTTGTATAGGTGCCCTTTTCCCTTAATGTCAAAGGGGGAGAATATTGGAGAATGTTTTGGAGAATTTTCCATGTTGCCATCAATGAGAAAAGGGGGAAATTATTGGAATTTTGGAGAGATTATCACCAATGATGCTATTTTAAAACATGAGCGTGGAAGGTTCATAATGATGTGTTGCATTTTTTATATTGATGTCAAAATCATAACTTATATGAATATTTTAGTTGCAGACCATTTTGATTAGTTCTAAAAAAATTTCAAGGTGTTGAGGAAGACATTGTTTCCAACTAGTTTGATCTAGTAAATGTAGTTGTTTGAGAAATTGACTAAGTGTGAATACTGTTGATTCAGTATTACAAATCAATATCTTTTAGGTCTGCACCACTTCTCAAATAAAGATTTCACTTTGCACTTCTAACATAATTTTGGTGGATGTTCAATATATATTATTCCAAGTTTTCATCATGTTTTTTGAAGTGGATTGAAAGTTATGAGTAACAAAGTTTGGCTTGGAAAATTAGGGTATGTGCAAGATCATCATGGAAAAAATAGGCCCTTAAGTGGTGAAAAATTTAGAAAAATCAGAGTTAGGAAACTTGACGTAAAAATTTGAATAAGTTATCTATATTATTTCAAAAATATGTAAGAATATAATCTATATAAAATTGAATGTAGTTTCTAAAATACTAGGTTTACTTTAAAAAAAATCTATTTGGTGAAAATTTGAAATTTCAATGCAATAGTACTTAAATTTTAGGGAAAAAATAAGAAGTAGGTGTTTTTTTGACCACCCTAACCACAATAAAATGATAATATTTTTTTATAATACTTTAGATAAAAGTAGAGGACTCATGTCCCGATGTGATGCATTTTTTTTGTAATTTTTTTCCAAGTAAATAATTAATTATGAATTTTTTATTACAAATTTTTAAAAATATAAAAACTCGTATGTCTGATCACCTTAACTTAGTCAAAACCTCATGAAATTCAATTTTTTTCAATCTTATAGTATGTGAAGTAGAGAATGTGATGCATGTTTCAGATTAAAAAAATGTGATACCGTTTGAAAGCTAAAGATGTTTTTCAATCAACCTATCAATCAGGACATTAGTTGTAATTCAAATAGAAAATGAATAATAATTATTTATTAAACTCAAAGTAAAGCATAATTTATATTGGTGGAAAGTTGAGAATCTCCTTTAAAAACCCTTTTTGTTTCATCAATTTTGGGTAAAAAAAAAAGTCGCCAGCCACATATCCTACACATACCCATCATATCGCCACTTTTTGGCCCATCATGATCCTACACATACCCATTACAGTTAGTTTTTGTATAGTACAGTTGTGTGGGATATTTTGCACATCTTCACATATGAGTTTTTGACTTTGCAATTTTGAAGATATTTTGCTACATGCAGTGGAGCATGAACTCAAGTTGGCATCCAATTTTGAGATCCATGTGTCGATATGTGGATACACAATTGGAGGTTTTTTCTATTAGGTCTTATGTTGTGCCAACCTAATATATTTGAAGGTATGCAAAGGTAAAACAAGTATTACAATATTATGTGGGATCTATTATAGGTCCATGCTAACCCATTTTAAGCTTTTTCAAGTTTCAAATTACGGCACATTATGTGGAAGAATTTTTTTGAAGCCAATAAGTTATATTTTGGGTGTTACATCTAATTAGGTTGACCTAATTGATGTTACAGTTGATGCAGATATACATATTAGATCTTTTTAGTGTTTTGATGGATGGATTGAATATATAATATGTGGTGTGAATTTTATACATGCAAATATTATAAGAGAAAAGATAAGTTAAGTTGTCAATGTTGATTTGAAGATCATAATTGTGCGAATGAAGAGTAAGGTAGAGTGTTGAATTAGAATCAAACAAAGTTTGTTTATTGTGCTTCAATAGGACTATAATTATGCATATGCTAGATGCAATTTTAATAGTTAAAAATAGGCTTTGAGCCACCATATCCCTTCTATATTTTTCTCTGTGGATAGTGAGTCCACCTATAGTGAGCACTTTTGTAAATATACTTTAACCAATTATAATATATTGTGAGCTAACCATCATCGCGTTTTTTTCCCATTTTGGGTTTTTTCACATAAAATTTTTGGTGCTCATGTGTTATGTGATGTTGTGAATGTTTCATTATTTTTTTCTTTATTACAATTGAATATTCTTTGGTAATTGGATGTTTATTGTTTTAATGGTTTAAGAGAATACTAATTCACTCCCCTCCAAGTATTTTTGGTGTTGAATATGACTACCTCACAACTCTAGTGGTATGCTAATGCAAACATGATGGTTAAAGGATGTCTAAAGATTTGTAAGTGAACAAATTAGAAATATTTGGATTACAAAGGATTATGATTTGAGGGGTAAAAAGATACTAAAATGACAAGATGACCAAGTTTGAAAGCCCAACAAATACTTGCTTGACTTTAATACCTATTAGGGGTTGTGATGGCTTAAATTTTGTCATCAATTTTAGCTTGAATTCACCTAATTTTGTGTCCATGTTATAAGCTTACTTGTTTTCTCTTTTTCCTTTAATTTTACATAATAGTTATAAAGGATTGAAGTTAATTAATATGGACTAAAGGATACAAAATATTTGGCAATTAACTAATCATGAGTACTACTTTTAGTGGGTATTGTGAACATGGGTTCTTGGAGGTTGAA
Organism: Sequoia sempervirens; assembly: GCA_007258455.2. NCBI lineage: Eukaryota > Viridiplantae > Streptophyta > Pinopsida > Cupressales > Cupressaceae > Sequoia > Sequoia sempervirens. Next base: position 783,730,149 of record VDFB02193867.1, on the reverse strand, counting down.
GTAACAAGTAATGAAGACTGCTTGGAGGATCTCGTGGCCTTTTTGATTATTTTATTTTAGTGTTTTTTTAGTCAATGGTTTGGTAATTAGGTTGTGAAATCAGTTTTGGAGTATTTAGAGAATAGTAGGTTGCAAGCCACTTAACTATTCTCCAAACCGATCTATTATTTTTGGTCACAAAATTCCAAATGGTAGACATATCTACTTTTAATATTCTATTTTGGAATTGAACATATATATATGCTCTCTCTCTAACATGGAAAAAATCTGGAAGTTGAAATTAATATAAGGAAAATACTATTGAAGTGTTGAATCTATGTGTGGTGTAAACATTTTCCTCCACTTGGCTAGTTGGGAGAAAGGGCCTGCTCCTTAACCAATGTCTAGAATCATCTTTTTACTGTTGTGTGTGAAGTATGCTTTATATTTATTCTATAATTTTATATGGTGGTTGTCGATATAAATAAATTCAGTGGCATGGTATGTGTATTGTTAATTTGATAAGCTCAACATGATTTCATTTGTTTGTTATGGAATAAGTTTCCTTTTTAAAGACTGTAAATGCATGGCATAAGTATAGACTATAGAGATGACATGTATGAGTGAATTTATGAAGTGCACTTCATTTTTAGAACACCAAAATAGTTTGCACAACCTTACTAGATCTTGCCACCAAGATACCATAGGTCCTATCATCTAGATTGTTTAGCTCCTATTCCCCAAACTATTTAATGCACTTTTGTCATTACATCCTTGCTATCATTATTGTTAATATTTAAAAGAAATGTGTAATTTCAAGACATTCATTCTAAGAGTATGTGTAATTCCAAGATAATGATTTGAAGTTATTAATGTTTAAATAAGGATTCAAAAGTGTATGTGTGTCATGTTGGAATAGGGAGGTAACAATTCAAAATAGGATTTTATTAAAATTACAGATTGAAGGTGTGTTTCGATTTAATTATTAGATTAATAAGTGTGTCTTGATCTAATTCCTAGATGCATTCATCTCCACTTGATTTTATATTTTTAGCCCTTAGGTAAACAAACCCAATACCTTTCATCAGTTTACATTCTTTGGATTGCCACATAGGAATAAATTGAGGGAAAGTCATACTAGTTGGATTCGTAGAACTGTTCAACAAGATTATAAGAGACAAAAGTTTACCTCATTTGTAGTCCACAATTTTTCCCTACATTATTGGTGTTGTTGCTGGGGAAAGGTATTAAAGGCTTGAAATCATAGTAAGTTGAGTTAGGAACAATACATCAAGAGGAAATCCTACACAATTTTTTACCTTGTCAAGATTAGTACTGTTGATTTGTGTTGTTACAAGTCATATGGGTGCATGAATCGTAGTAGAGATATTAGGGGGATATTTTTAAAAAAGGAAAAGGGAAACCATTCAGAATCTAAAAAATTGAAAAACAAATCAAAACCATCCATTGAGGGAAGTGGCTCACAACGAGAAAAATTGAAAAAAATAAATTACAACCATTAGTTAGACACCCATCACCTACGAAAGAGTTACCCGAACCTGATATCAAAAAAGTGTGTTATTGAGCCTACCATTTTTGAGACCCCTTCTGGTATCTATCTAGAGTCGTTCGAAGAATTGAAAAAAAGGGTTGCAAATTTATTCCAACAATCTTATGAGGCTAGAACTGGTCCATCCTTAAGAAAAACTTATCTATTTGAAACTTTCTTCACCCATTGGGCATCTCAATTCATAGCTAATCTCAACATAAACAACAACAACAACATCAACAATAACAACAATAACAATGCAAGATCATTATCCCACAATAACTCGGTCACTTTTGAGTTTCTAATTATGCGTTCTGAAGAGGATGCCCCTATGAAAAATATTCCCCATTCTGCTTTGCCTATATTTTGTGGTCTTTCCATTAAGGATCTTGATATTTTTTTATTTGAGTTTGATGTGTTGTGCCATAGTTATGACTATCAAAGTGACACACAAAAGCTCAAGTTATTCCCAGCCACGTTGAAGGATTAATCTTTATGATGGTTTATGAACCTCAGAAACATTAGAACATGGGATGACATGAAGGAGGTATTTTTGACAAAATACCAAGAGTATTGTAAAATGAAGGAGGTCTGGGACAAGATTTTCCATATGACACAAAAATAAGATGATTTTGTGGAAGATTACCTCGAATGATTCATGTTCAGCCTATGATGATCATGACAACCATGGCTTACTCTTGATACTATTAAAATGTTGTTTCTTATGGGAATAAGAGATGATATTATGCATGCATTAAATTTAATAGGTAAGGGTAACATCTCTAAATTGAATTTTTATGATATTTGTGACATTTGCAGGAATTACTTGAGGTCTCAATGTTCAGGGAGTAGTTATTCAAGTAAGTTTTCTTCATCAAGAAATGCCATAGGTATAAAAATGTGTGAAATAGGTAATTTACTTGAAGATCTTAAAATTGATTTATTAAATAGATACTTTGTACGCCAGTAAAAAGTAAGAGGAAGTTGAGAAGGCCTTGGATGCATTATGCCCAACCTATCATAAGAGACATAGTAATGATGATTTCCTTTATAATAGGACAAATATTCATCCTTAGAGGAATCCAACAAAATTTCTATCTTAAGACCTCTTCCTGTAGGTGTCCCTGATATTGAATATTCTAAGGAAATTTTCTACTACTTGGCCTTAAGGTGACCATTTACACCTCAAGTAATGCACCCTGGGATGATGAATGATTATTTTTCTCCTATACCTAGCGAACACAATTATTTTTCCAATCAACCTGGGTGGTACAGAAGCTGGCAACAACCTCCATAATACCCTCAATGGATGTAGCAATACCAATATGATTTATAGCCATGGAAGTAGGCATGGAGGCCACAAGTGCCACAACCTTCACCATACAAATAGCCATATCCACCACAATCAAAATTTCTACCTCCTCCCATGATTAATCCATATTAGCAACCACAAAAACTTCTTCCACCCATACCATCATTGTCCACTCAACCAACCAATCCAACACAACCACCAAATCCCACATGAATGCTAGCTCAACCAAACTCAAATCACAACAATAAGGGAACAAAACCCATGTATAATAATGTAGTGATAGGTTTCTCTACTTATCTTGTTACTATTGTAGAAATAGATGAAGTTCAAATAAGGTTGGGAAAATCTCTTAGGGGCCCACCATCACCTAAATTAATGAAGAACCTAAAGAGGATCTAGTAAAGGAACTCCCCTTGCCTAAAAAATTTCATTCAGAACTAGTACAAAATGAAGTCTCCCAATATGAATTTGATTTTTTCAATGAATTACGTAATGTTAACATTAAGATCCCTTTGTTGCAGGCCATCAAGGATATCCTCATGTATACAAAAATAGTTTAGGATTTATGTACTCAGAAGAAAAAGAAGAGACAAGATCTGAAGAACGTCCAAGTCATTGGACAGCTAGTAGACCTCATGCTTGGGAACATAACCATTCCTAAGTACTCAAATCTAGGGAGTCCCGTCATCAATGTGTCTATTGGTAAAGTTATTATTCCTAACACAGTCATTGATTTGGGTGTTGTAATTAGTGTTATGAAAAATGAAACAAAAGAAATATTGTCACTTAAGGGACTTAGACCTACTCCCACAATTCTCCAAATGGCAGATCAATCTTTGGTCAAACTAGAGGGTGTGATTGAAGATGTAGTCCTTTCTATTGATCCATGTGAATACCCAACTGACTTTATGGTTCTATAGCCAAAGATTAAGCTAGGGGGATATCCCTTGATCCTGGGACAACCTTGGTTAGTATTTGTAGACACATTCATCATTTTTTTGTTGGGAAGCATGGTCATTTCTAATGAGGAGCACACAAAAAACTTAACCTTATACCCACCAGCACAACCCTCATTGGAGACAAAGGGTTTAGTATGGATTGATAGTGACTTGGATGAGTCATTACCAATCTTAACAATTGATCAAGCATTAGATATTAAAGAACCTACTGATGATAATATTTTTGTTAATTTTCTTTAGAATAGATATGTATTTAATGAAATATTTGAAAGCATGGTTCTTAATTTAGGTATAAATACTCATTTTTCTTTTGGAAATTTCCCATTGGTGGGTAGCTCACAATCTATTCAACATTTCATTACACTACATTAGTCACTAGCTCATAATTGTTTGTATAGTCCATTTTTATTCTCTTAAAAATTGAGCAATACATCATCCACTTCACAAGTACTAGCCATTAATTCACTTGCACAATTAGAGGCCATGGAAATCTTACCTGGTTGCACACTTAATATTAATCCACATTTAACCATTAAACAAATCTAAGATCTCATTTCCATGCTTATAAATCATAAAGATGCATTTGCTTGGGAATACCAAGACATGTGTGGCATTCATCCTAACGCTTGCACACACCATATTTACATTGAAGAAGGTAGTCGTCTAGTTAGGAAACCACAATGACGACTCAATCCCATCCTACGTGAAATAGTCCAAGAGGAGTTACAAAAAATGTTAAATGTTGGATTTATATATCCTATTTTAGATAGTTAGTGGGTCTATCCTCTAGTTGTGGTTCCCAAGAAAAATGGTAAGTGGAGAATTTGTGTTGATTATAGAGCACTTAATAAAGCTACTAAAAAGGATCACTTTCCATTACTATTTGTTGATAAAATGTTGGACACTCTTGTAGGTAAAAATTTGTTTTCTTTTCTGGATGGGTTTAGTGGCTACAACCAGATTCACATAGCACTTGAAGACTAGGATAAGACTACCTTGTCCTTGAGGCACCTTTTACTATAACATTTTGTTTCTTAATTTATGTAATGCCCCTGCCACTTTTCAAAGGGTAGCCTTGAGTATTTTTGCTGATCTTGTAAATGATTGTGTTGAGGTGTATATGGATGATTTTACTGTCTATGGTAATACTTATGAAGAGGCTAAATTTTTTTTAGAAAAGGTACTTAAACATTGTATAGACACTAATTTATCATTAAGTCATGAAAAGTTCCATATGCTTATGACAGAGGGGATAGTACTTTGTCATTATATTTCTTCCAAGTGTATTCAAGTCGATCCCATAAAGATACAAATCATTAAGGACTTTCCTAAATCAGCTAGCCAAAAGGATGTGCATATTTTTCTAGGCCATGTAGGTTATTATAGGACATTTATCCAAAATTTTGGTAAGATTGCCTCCCCCATGTTCACCTTGTTAGAAAAAGATGTCATTTTATCTAGGACACTAGAATGTCAAGAAGCATTTGAAACCATTATGACAACTTGTAACCACACTTGTACTTAGAGGTCCAAATTGGGAATTACCGTTTCATATTCATATTGATGCCTTAGATTGTTCCATGGGAGCTATGCTTGGACAAAAAGAAGATAATATTTTCTACTCTATCTACTACATCAACAAGAATTTTATAGGAGCTAAGGTAAACTATATGGTAATTGAAAAGGATTTTGTAGCTATTTTTTATGCAATCAATAAATTTTGTCATTATATTACTAGATACAAAGTGTTTGTTCATACTGATCATTCTACAATTTGATTCTTAATAAGAAAACCTATTGTAACTGATAGGGTTATTAGATGGTTACTTTTTCTTCAAGAATTTAATATTATTATACTTGACAAACTGGGTTGAGAGAATGTGGCTGCAATTTTTTTTTGTCCAGGTTACAACAACAAGAAGATGAACCAATACCAATTGATGATGCCTTCCAAAATGAAAACCTCTTTGCTATATCAAAAAAATGTTTGTGGTTCGCTAACATTGCAAATTACTTGTTACTTACAAGTTTCCACCTCATTTCTCTTTGAGGGAATGCCAAAAATTGGTCACGCTTAGTGGTCAATACACATGGATCTATGGATTGCTCTTCCAAACCGGCATCAACAACATCATGCATCAGAGTGTACCCAAAGATGATATCTTTTATATACTTCGTGCATGCCACACATAACCCTACAGAGGAAATTTTGCTATTCAATAGACTACCCATAAGATTTTGACTACAGGATACTATTGACCTACAATCCATAAGGATTGTAAGCATTATGTTCATCACTATGATAAATGTCAATGTATGGGCTGCCCCATGCACTTGGATGAAATGCCCCTACATCCTTAGTTGTCCTTTGAAAAATGGGGGATTTTTTGGATGTTGTGGATGTGTTTCTGATATGTTGTTGTCATTGATGTCAAAACTATTAGCATTAATTCATTAGAAGCTATATATGTCAGGGATATTGAGAAAACTGTAATGGAATGAATTGGAGGTTGTCAGTGGTGAAGTGAAGTTCAATATGTCATTAAGCTTTGTACATTGATGATCAGAGGTTGTGGACTAAAGGGTTTTTTGTTGAGTATATCTAGTTTATCCACGCCGAGTTTCAAAGATCTGTGTATAGATTTGATCGAGTTATGAAGATTTATATTCTAACAGTTTTTCTATTGCTTCAGTTAGTGTTACTGATTGAAGATGTTGCAATTTCAATTAGTTCAGTTGCTGCAAATGCGTCTCTAGTGATTATTGATGTTTTTGGATGCTACTAGAGCATGCATTATCTTTGTTGCATGTCCGCATTGATCATTGTGCTCGTGGTTGGTGATTTTCTCTTGCGTGTTCATGTTTTTCTTGTTCTTGGCTGACATGGTGTTTGTAGCATATTGTGGATCTTCGAAGAGTAATTAATTGAAGTGTTTTCCATGTTGGATATTTTAATTTGGGTCTTCACTAAGTTGTAGCTAACCTTGGTTGATTCACATTAATAATCTTTAGTGTTTTGGGCCAATAATTTATATTCATTTTATTATTTTGTTGAAGTTGACATGTAGGGATGAAATTTCTTGTTGTGGATATATATAAGTGATTTTTCATTTGAATTGAAGTATGCGAGTGGATGCTGAGTGTGTTTGTATGTATGAATAAATTCCTAATCATTCGAAGGCAGAGCAGAGTGTGAAGAAGAGTGAAGAAATCTTCATGTACTTAACCAAAATTGTGATCAGGCATTAGTAGATGCTATTTTATCAATTCAAATCCCTGTGAATGTAATATGATTCTTTCTATAAGATAGTGTGTCTTCCTTTAGGTGGTTAGCCCTATTGTAATTAAGCAGTGAGCTCTAGGCAATGTCCCTAAATGCATATGCATTCCCCATATTTCATTTCTTCATACTTTTAACAGGGTTTGCATGTAAAAAATCTTGGTGTTATGTGTGTTTCTAATGTGTTAATGATTTATGCTTTCATGGTTAATATTTAGAATTGAGAATAAGGTTAATAAGTTGAATAAGTTTTAAATATATGAGACAATTGATTCAACGCCCCCTCTTAGTTGTCTTCCCCTGTGTTGCCAATAATTGGTATCAGAGCGGGTCCCTTGGAAGAAGTTTAACAACTTGAGGTGATTTGGGATGGTGACATACAAGAAGGATAGTCTGAGATTTGATGGAAAAAATTACTCTATATGGAAGACTCGAATGGAGTGTCATTTGAGATGCATTGGTGAACCCTGCTAGAGCATTACAAGTAATAGATATGTTATTCCTCATAATGGTCCTACTACTATTGTTGAGATTAGAGATATTGAGTATAATATTTGGGCTAAGGAAGCATTGTTGAGTGTTTTGATTGATTTTGAGATGAAAAATGTTATGGATCTAAAGACTGCTTATGATATTTGGAAAAAATTGGAAACCTTGTATGAAGGTGATGCTAATGTGAAGATTGCTAAGTTGTAGAGTTTGAAAGGAAAGTATGAAAAGTTGAGAAGGGTGATGATGAGAACACTAATACTTTCATGTAAAGAGTGAATGAAATTGTGTGTGGAATCAGATGTGTTGGTGGAAAGATAGACGAGTCAGAGATTGTTTCTAAAGTGCTTAGATCTTTACCCGATTCTTACAAAGTCAAAGCTAGTGCTATTGAAGAGCTCCAAACTATAACAAATGTAACCATAGATATGTTGGTTGTTAAACTTACTACTTTTGAGTTGAGTTGATTTGGTGATGCCCTTCCTAAGGTTGAATATGCATTTAAGGCTACTACTTTTGGAAGAGATAGACAAAGATATGATCTGGGTAAGAGTTCATCTAGAAAGACATTTAAGTATGAGGATGAAATCAGACAGAATGAAGAAAAAGAAAGAGTGTTGGAAGAGCTGGAAGCACTTATTGTCAAAAGAGTACTGAGAAGAAAAGGTAAGTATGAAGGAAAATTTCCTCTTAAATGTTTTTCTTGCAATAAGATAGGTTATTTTGCATCAAGATGTCCTGAAAGAGCTCCTAAACAAAGAAATAACAAGCCTAGATTTCAAAAGAAGTGTTACTATGCTATTTATGAAGGTGTGACAAATGATGAATCTGATGAAGGAAATAGAAGTGATAATAAATGGGTATTTATTGCTATCAAGGAAAATAATCATGTATCTACTAAATCTTCTAGTTATACAAATGTGGAGAAAGCCCTAGCTGCTTGAGTTGAATAGAAAGATGAATGGGTGATTGAAAGTGGATGTTCACAAAATATGATAGGAGATAAAAGCAAGTTTGTAAGCTTGGAAAAGTATAATGGTGGTGTTGTGAGATTTGGTGATAATACATCTAGTGTGATCTGTGGCATAGGATGCATTTCTCTTGATGGTAAGCATAATATTGATGATGTCCTGTATGTGGAAGGCTTGAAGCATAATCTTTTAAGTGTTGGTCAGATGGTTGATAAGGGATACAATCTTTAGTTCAAGGATGGAAAGTACAAAATATTGAGTTCCAGAAATGTAATTGCATCAAGTACAAAAACAAAAGGTAATATCTTTCACTTGAGCGCTGCTAGTAAAGTTGTTTGATTGCTCAAGTTGATGAAAGTTGGTTATGGCATTGGAGAATGTGTCATGTTAACTTTGATAATATTGTCAAGATAAGTTCTATGAAGGCTGTGAGAGATTTACCTAAGTTGGTGAAACCTACTAATGCCATATGCAAGAAATGTTAGGAAAGGAAACTAGAATTTCATTTCAAAGAAAATAGCATTGTTTAAATGAATTGTTGGAGCTTGTGTATACTGATTTGTGTGCTCGCTCTAAGGTCAAGATTTTACAAGGTTATAGGTATTTCATGCTGCTTATTGATGATTATTCTAGAATGGTGTGGGTTACTTTCTTAAGGGAGAAATATGAAGCACTGGAAAAGTTCAAGATCTTTAAGGCTATGGTCGAGACAAAGACAAGTTTGAATATTAAATTTCTGAGATCAGATAGAGGTGGTGAATTTAATTTTGGTGAATTTAATTCTTTTTGTGAATAACATGGAATAAAGAGACAATTATCTACACTGTGGACCCCTCAAAAAACTGGCATTGTGGAAAGAAAGAAAATAACAATTGAAGATGCTACTGGAACTATGATGCTAGAAGGAAATGTCCCTCATATCTACTATAGAGAAGCTATGAGTACTGCTATGTACACACTCAATTAAGTACAAATCAAAGGTGATACTGGTAAGACCCCTTTTGAGCTATGGGATGGTCAAAAGACTACTGTTAAATATTTCAATATATTTGGAAGAAAATGTTATATCAAGAGAGATGAAGGTATCTTTCTAGGTTATTCTACTAAAAGAAAGGACTGCCAATGTTACAATAAAAGATTGAGGAAAATGGTTGAAAGTGTAAATGTCAAGGTTGATGAAGAATTCGGTACACCATCCAGAACTTGTGGATATGACTCTGATGATCAAGATGAGAGTACAAACAAAGGAAATAAATTTTAAACTAAAAATCAAGTGAAAATCATTCTGGTGAATCAAGAAAATCAAGAGGAAGAAGAAACTAGTGAAACTGCAGAAGAGAGAACACAAGATCTTGAAGTTGAAGAACATCCTAAGAAGACTTTGAGGTATGTAAGATTGAATCATTTAGAAGATCAGATTATAGGTGGTAAAACAAAGTTTTCTAGAATAGAAGAAAGATTGCAAAAGAATACTGTTTGATTTCAAAGATTGATTCTACTAGTGTGAATGAAGCATGTAAAGATGAACATTGGGTTCAAGCAATGAAAGAAGAGCTAAAGCAGATTGAAAAGAATGATACATGGATTCTTGTTCCCAGACCTATGGATAAGAATGTCATTGGAACTAAATGGGTCTTTAGAAATAAATTGAATGAGCAAGGTGGAGTGGTTAGAAACAAAGCAAGCTTGGTATGCAAAGGATATTCATAGATGGAAGGAATTGATTTTGAAGAGACTTTTTCCCCTGTTGCTAGAATTGAAGCTATAAGATTATTTCTTTCCTATGCTGCTTACAAGAACTACGAGGTTTATCAGATGGATGTCAAGTCAAATTTTGTAAATGGTGAATTGGAAGAAGAGGTACGTATGTTGAGAAACTTGACAGATTTCAATTAATTGATAAGGGAGATATGTTGTGTCAGTTGAAGAAAGCATTGTATGGACTCAAGCAAGCCCCTAGTTTTTGGTATGCTAGATTGGACAAGTTGCACTGAAGCTTGGATTTAACAAAGGTACCACTGATAGTAATTTGTATTTCAAGAATGATGATAAAGATTTGATTGTTGAGGTATTTGTTGATGATATCATTTTTGGAGAAGATGAAGGTTTGTGCATGAAGTTTGCTAATGAGATGCATAATGAATTTGAGATGTTAATGATTGGTGAGATGAAATTATTTTTGGGATTGTAAATTACATAGGCAGATAAAAGGATCTTTATATCTTAGTCCAAGTATGTGAAAGAATTGTTGAAGTTCTATATGGAAGATTCAAATCTAGTCGGTACACCCATGGTCACCAGATATAAGTTGACAATAGATGATGATTCTCCGAAATAAAATCAAACTAGGTATAGATCAATGATTGGTGGATTGTTTTATTTTACTCAAACTAGGCCTGATATCATGAATGTTGTCTATATTGTTGCAAGGTTTCAAGTTGATCTGAAGCAATCTCATGTGATTATTGTGAAGAGAATTTTTAGATACTTGAAGGGAAAAGTTGAATTTTTCTTGTGGTATCATAAAGATGATGATCTTACTTTGAGTGCCTTTACTGATGTTGATTGGGTAGGAAATGTAAATGACCAGAAAAGTACTAATGGTGGAGCATTTTTCCTAGGTAAGAAGTTGATTTCATGGTTAACTAAGGAGAAGATTGCAAATATATTTACAAAGTCATTCCCTAAGGATACTTTTGAGTATCTCAAAGGGAATTTAGGGGTGATTACCCCTCCTAATCAAAACTAAGGATGCATTGCATTGCATCAGTCTATTAATTTCATAGTCATATCTTGATTTGGATTGATGTTGTGGTGGCTACTACTTAGGGGGAGTAGTCAGATGTTTAGATTCTCATATATGTGGTTCAAAGTTTATGTGCAGCTTAGAGATCTTTTTCATTGATGTCAAAGGGGGAGAGAGAAATGTGAAAAAATTTATGGGAAGAAGATCCTTGTGGGAAAGAAGATCATGTGAAAAATTTGAGGAGAAAATGAGTCGGAACCTAAGGAGTAAGTGTCAAGAGTTAGTTGTGTTGATGGTTTTTTTCACATCATGTCTTGCCATCAATGCTAAAGGGGGAGATTGTTGGATGTTGTGGTTGTCATTGATTTCAACACTATTAGCATTAATTCACTAGAAGCTGTATATGTCGGGGATATTGAGAAAATTGTAATGGAATGAGTTGTAGGTTGTCAGTGGTGAAGTGAAGTTTAGTATGTCAGTAAGTTTTGTACGTTGATATTCAGAGGTTGTGGACTAAAGGGTTTTTTTTTTAGTATATCTAGTTTATCCACATCAAGTTTTAGAGATCCACATATAAATATTTGATCGAGTTATGAAGATTTATATTTTGACAATTTTTTGTTGCTTTAGTTGGTGTTACTGATTGACGATGTTACGATTTCAATTAGTTGAATTGCAGCGGATGCTTCTCTGGTGATTTGTGATCTTTGTGGATGTTTCTAGATCGTGCTCCATCTTTGTTGCATATTTGCATTGATTTTTGTGCTCGTGGTTGGCGATTTTCTCTTGTGTGTTCATGTTTTTCTTGTTCTTGTTCGACATGGTGTTTGTAGCATATTGTGGATCTTTGAGGAGTAATTAATTGAAGTTTTTTGGTGTTGGAGATGTTTATTTTGGCCTTCATTAAGTTGTGGTTGACCTTGGTTGATTCACATTAATAATCTTTAGTGTTTTTGGCCGATATTTATATTCATTTTATTATTTTGTTGAAGTTCACATGTAGGGATGTAATTTCTTGTTGCAGATGTATATAAACAATTTTTTATTCGAATTGAAGTATACAAGTGGATATCGAGTGTGTGTGTATATGAGAATAAATTCCTAATCATTTGAAGAAAGAGCAAAGTGTGAAGAAGAGTGAAGAAATGTTCATGTGCTTAACCAAAACTGTGATCAGGCATTAACAAATGCTATTTTATCAGTTCAAATCCCTAGGAAGTGTGCCTAAATGTATGTGCATTCCCCATATTTCATTTCTTTATAACTTTAACAGGGTTTCCACGTAAAAAATCTTGGTGTTATGTGTGTTTCTGATGTGTTAATGATTTATACTTTCATGGTTAATATTCAAATATGAGAGTAAGGTTAATAAGTTGAACAAGTTTTAAATATCTAGGACAACTAATTCACCCCTCATCTTAGTTTTTTTCCCTTGTATTTCCAACCAAATTGACTTTTTTGGACCAATCAATCCGCTATCTCAGAACAAGGAATACATCCTTGTGTGTAAACTTTCTCTATTCCAATATTTTTACTAGGTTTGGTGTTCCACAAGAGATAGTCATAGATCAAGGTCCACAATTTACATCCGAACTCATTTTTGCTTTAGTTCATGAGTATGGGATCAAGCATCACAAATATTCACCCTATCATCCTCAAGCCAATGGGTAGGTTGAAGTTACCAACAAGGAAATTGAGAACATTATTACAAATACAATTTCCCTCCATAAACGAGATTGGGCCACACATCTTCCTGAAGCAATGTGGGCCTATGACACAACGTGGAAAATCACTGTTGGTTTGATACCTTAGAAACTTGTTTATGGTAAGAAAGTTGTTCTTCCTATTGAATTTGAAGTAAAGACTTTGTACCACACAAAAATTGGGCATGAGCCTGACTGATGCATAGAAATAATGAATAACACTTCATTCAATAGATGAACTCTACCAACAAGCACTCAAGATCCATGTAAAGATTGTTCAGAAATAGTGTGCTATTTGGCATGATAGTTTAATTCAGAAAGAGTCATTTTAATCTGGTGACTGCAAAATTTTGTATGACTTTTGTTTCTAGGATTTCAAAGGAAAGTTCCACACTTTATGGCTTAGGTCGTATGAGATTGAGATGGTTGAAAACAATAGTGCAATTAAGTTGCATACTGTGGATTCTAACTGTATGGCTTTAGTCATCAATGGCGACCATTTGAAGCTGTAGAAGAAGTCTATTTCTAGGGAGGAGTTTATATCAATTTTACCAAAGGAAATCCATCTATTTGACATGGTTCCTATGGCCTCATCATGTACCTTTTAGGTACTGTCTAAAATGTATTTAAAAATAAAAAACACTGCAATAAACCTAGAGGTGAAAATTGATTCTCTAGCACCTCTAGGCAATGATAGAATGAAAATTGGGATATCGACAATCTATTATCATGAAACAAAATAATTAAAGAAAGAAAATAAAATTAAAATACAACAAAGTGACAAAAGAAAAAAACCACAAATGCACTTTGCTGGATCATGCCAAGAGGTAGTATACTCTGGTTGACATCCTATGCATGATAGACCTCCTATCATCACCACTTGCCTTCATGTGCGCGATCGCCTGCCAACTCACTTTCACCTCATTTCTCACCCTTCCCTCATTTCCTTTATTCCTTTCTTTATTTTTCGTATCCATTTCACATCTGCCATTTTTTTGTGTCTTTTTCTTCCATGTGGACATTTGCTACTTATTTCACCTATTTTTCCATCCACCTTGCTTTTGTTCAATGGTAAGTTGGTACCTTTCCATTCCATTCACTCTAACCACTTCATCCATGGGTTCCACTACCAAAATTTCCTTCTATCCATCATTTCATCTATTTTACATGTCATGTCATCTCTTCACTTTCATTTTATGGGAGCTCCTACCTTTTCAGCCTGATACTTTGCCACTGTGGTCTCTCATGTGGTGCCTACTTGCGTATGTCACTATGGCCACCCTAGCCATCACTTCATTTTCAATACACCCATCATTTCACCTTGTCCTTTCCTTCTCACCATACCACCATCTTTCCTTCATTCTTTCCTTTCATTTATTTCCTTTCACATTAGAGTTTATTTCCTTCGATCCACTTCCAACACACATGTGTTATATAGATATCACACCTTATCTGTTGGTACTACTAGCTCCACATGCCTCTATGGGGTCTTCTTAAATTGTTAATTGTTGATTGGTCTACCTTAGATCTCCGACTATTCACATCATCTATTTTCATTTTTGCAGTACTACTGATATCCTCTAAATGGTAGTGTTGTCAAAGATATTGTATGCCATTATTTTCGTATTAATTTTATTTTATATTTTTACACTTATTATGGCAACCTCGAGGATTGTGTCATATGATTAGCTAGGGGGGAGTGGGAGTGCCAAGTCATAATTACCCTATTTTCATAAACAACTTACCTTGTTATGATAACTGTATTATTTGTTTCTATAACACCCATAGCACATGAGTACAATTGTTTCATTTTTCTCTAAACAAGTTTCAGGTTTCATTTCACTTTCTACTACTAATTTTCATCACCATGGGTAGTATCCATAAGCATTAGGAACCGACAGATATGCAACATGTGAAAGTTGACCTAATAGTATATATCAAGTCTTTGAAAATGTGGGACGGTATAGTTTCTTTACATGGTTATGTGGGTATAATGATACAGTCACCTTTGAGTTTTCCATGGCCATTAGTAGTGCTAGTAATTCCACGGAAGTGAGGGGGGTTTTTTTACTAGTTAATCCACAAGTTATAGTCGAGGCAACAGGGTTACCTGAGATGGGGGAGGCATATATTCCATCAACTGTGAATAGGGTTTCTGAGCTTCAACTTCATTCTCAGCGGTTCTTGAGACAAGGAAAAGTGTTGTAGAAAACTCCTAAGTAGGACATCTTGTGATCCTCACTTCCTGAACATTGGGTTTTTGTAGCCAAAATTGTAATGGGTGAGTGCAAGATCATGGGGGTCCAAAAAGTGGCAATATGATAAAAAAATGGCTAATGACTTTTTCTTTATCCAAATTTGATGAAACAAAAAGATTTTATTGAGAAAATTGTCATCTTTCCAAAAATATAAGATATGCCCTATTTGGAATTAAATAGATAATTATTATTATTGATTTTCTAAATACATTCTGACTAAAGTCTTGATAGAATGATTTAAAAAAATCTATATTTCTTAAACAATTTCACATTTAATAAATCCAAAAAATGTGGGACATTCTATGCTTTCAATACTATAGGATAAAAAAATTGAATTTCATTATTTTTTTACCAAGTTATGGTCATCAGAAAAACAAGTTTTAATATTTTTAAAAAGTTTTAATAAAAAATGCATAACTAATTATTTACTTGTAAACAAATATGTGGCACATCCAGGCAAGTTTCCTCTACTTATATTGAAATTTTCAAAAAAAAAAATTATTTTTCACTTATACTTAGTTTGGTTAGACATACACCTGTTTTTTAGTTTTTTCTTAAAAAATTAGTACTATTGCATTGAAATTTCAAATTTTCACTAAATAGATTTTTTTTTCCAAAAAAGCAATAGTATCTTAGAAAATACATTCAATTTTTTACAAATTTTTTTCTTACACATTTTTCAAATTACGCAAGTAAATTATTCAATTTTTTATGTCAAATTTCCTCTATTTTTTTGAATTTTATTGCCACTTAAGGGCCTAGTTTGGACCTCCACCATCCTACACTAACCCTAACCTAGTATATTATAGGAGAAGGAAGGTATTCATATGTGTTTTCCCATCATTACAGGTTGCTCTCTCATTTACACCATAATGATTTGGTTAATCTCCCATATTATATTTTCAATTTAATCAAGAGAATGAGTCTAGATGCACAAAAAGGGCATCATAACTCTATAGCACACCATGGGTTGATAAATTTTATTGTTATGAGGGGTTTATTTCAGTTTGTAGCTTTGATTAGTTGGGTCATATTTTCGACAGAAGAAAATCCCTCTATGTCTTCAACTCTAGAAATTGAGCCTATGGCTCATGGAGCCAAGGATAATAGAAATAATTTTGAAAATCTAGATGATGAATCTCAAAACCTTGTCGATGAAAACATAGAGGAGCTAGATAAGGATACAAAAAGCTATGGGAATGTAATTCCTAGTGAGGAATTTGAAGGTTTACAACTAGGGGAATCAATATGGGGTAGTAGTGATAAGAAGATTAAATTAGGGGTTCATAATAGAAAGGTCAAAGATGTTGTTGGTGTTAGCACTTCAGCTGTGTTGACCCCTTATAACACCAAAGTTAAAAGGAAGTATGAGGAAGCAACCTACAGTTTGCAAAAATATTGAAATTGTGGCCACCAATCTCTTGAAAGGGAGATATAGAAAAAGCTGTGAATAATGACAACAAAATAGAAACAAAACAAGGCAGAGCATAGCCAAGCATAAAACCCCTAAGGAGCAAGAAGCTTCAAATAACCAAGAAGAGGAGATATCAACTAGTCCTCACAACCGGCATGAAGAGGGTAACATGAGTAATCAAGAGAACATTTTTATTCAGACACCCTTATAGAAGCAGGGAGATAATTCTCCAAAGGTGAAATAAAATTTGATGACTTAGGACACTAGTATTTCTCCCCATGATTATGGTTTTGATGAATAAGACCCAAATCCATAAATTGTAATAAGTACTTCTCCAAGCCATGACATACCTAAGGAAGATACATAGAAAATTCCAATGAAATCTCCCAGACAGAAGATTTTTCTATAGAATAAATCAGGGTCTTATAGGAAAAAATAAGTTGGTTGGAAGCCCAAATGAAACTTCTTCAACCATAATTGCAACAATTATATGAAAAGAAACAAAAATAGGATGAAGAAATAAAGGAGTTAAGATCTTATTTGGAGTAATTGACTCAAATATGTAACCCAACTATAGCAGGATATATAACTTTGGAAGAACACTAAGAGGTAATTGACAATTTGAAGGCCTCTTGGGAAGAAAAGATTGTTGTAAAATGTATGACTATAGAGTACCACCAAGGTAAATTCAATGAACTAAAGGCTATAATGAAACAAAATATTTCAACTAACTACATCTCTAAGGTTGAGCATCAATAGATAATCTAGTAGTTGAGGGAGTAGTGGAGAAAATAGATAATGATAGTGGTGTAGAGATTGATAGATAGTTTAACTTAAGTTTGTAAGTTTTTGCATGAGGGCATGCAATGTCTTTAGCTAGGGGGAATGATGGGTTAAATTTTGTCATCAATTTTGCTTGAATCCACCTAATTTTATGTTAATTATAAGCTTACATTTTTTCCCTTTTCCCCTTAATTTTCCATAATAGTTGTAAAGGATTGAAGTTAATTAATATGGATTGAAGGATACAAAAAATTTGGTAATTAACTGATCATGAGTACTAATTTTGGTGGGTATTGTGAATAGGGGTTTTGGAGGTTGAAGGAATGAGTAATGAAGACTTCCTGGAGGATCTCGTGGTCTTTTTTAGTTTTTTTATTTTAGTTTTTGTTTAGTCGATGGTCTGGTAATTAAGTAGTGAAATTTATTTTGGAACTATCTTTAGAGAATAGTAGGCCATAGGCCACTTCACTATTCTCCAAACCAGTCTATTATTTTTGGTCATACAATTCCAAATGCCAAACATATCTACTTTTAATATTCTATTTTGTAATTGAAAAAATATATATATGCTCTCTCCCTAGCATGGAAACAATTTGGAAGTTGAAATTAATATAAGGAAAAGGCTATTGAACTGTGAATCTACATGTGGTGTAATCATTTTCCTCCACATGGTTGGTTGGGAGAAAGGGCCCACTCCTTAACCAACGTCTGAATTCATCTTTTTATTGTTGTGTGTGAGGTATGCTTTATATTTTTTCTATAATTTTATATGAAGGTTTTTTATTTAATTAAATTTAGTGGTATGGTATGTGTATTGTTCATTTGATAAGCTCAACATGATTTCATTTGTTTAGTATGGAATAAGTTTCCTTTTTAAAGATTGTTAATGCATGAAATAACTACAAACTATAGGGACAACATGTATGAGTGAATTTGTGAAGTGCACTTCATTTTAAGAACACCAAAATAGCTTACGCAACCTTACCAAATCCTATCACTAGGATACCATAGGTCATGTCACCCAAATTATTTAGCTCCTATCACCCAAACTGTTTAATGCACTTTTGGAATTACATCCTTTCTATCATTATTGTTAATATTTAAAATCATTTTGTAATTTCAAAACACTAATTCTAAGAGTGTGTGCAATTCCAATATAATGATTTGAAGTTATTAATGTATAAATAAGGATTCAAACTTGTGTACATGTGTGTCAAGTTGAAATAGGGAGGTAACAAATAAAAAGAAGATTTTATTAAAACTATAGATTGAAGATGTGTTTCAATTAAATTCTTATATTAATAAGTGTGTCTTGACTTAATTCCTAGATGCATTCATCTCCACTTTATTTTCCTTATGTAAACAACCCCAATACCTTTCATTAGTTTACATTCCTCAGATTGAAAGATAGGAATAAACTAAGGAAATTCATACCAATTGGATTTGTATAAATTTTCAACAAGATTATAAGATAAAAGTTTACCTCATTTTTAGTCCATAATTTTTCCCTATAGGTTGGACATTGGGAATATGATGGGTGGTAGGAAATATTCCAAGGCACCAAGAGTCCTTTGAAACTTAGGAAACAATATAGGCTTGAAGTCTAAAAAATCAATATTTAATCAAATTTCACAAAGTTGGATAAGATTGTTGGGATTAGGTTAAAGTTTATGTTGTGAGAACAAAGATTGATAACTTGATAGACAAGGGGAAGTGAAAATGGTAGCTATGGAATGTTGGTAAGGAAATACCTACAAGTATAAAACTATAGCAACTTGTAGAACTTCAAGAAATATCCTTATGGATTCAAAACTTATAATTTTTTGAGCCTTTTGTATATATTGAAGCATGATGAATGTAGGGTATGTGCAGGATCATGATGGGCCAAAAAGTGGCAATATGATGGGTATTGTAGTGACGGATTTTTCTTTACCCAAAATTGATGAAACGAAAAGGGTTTTTAAAAGAGATTCTCAACTTTCCATCAATATAAATTATTATTTACTTTTAATTTAATAAGTAATTATTATTCATTTTCTATTCAAATTATGACTAAATTCCTGATTGATAGACTGATTGAAAAACATCTATAGCTTTCAAACAGTATCACATTTTTTGAATCCAAAACATTCATCACATTCTATGCTTCACATACTATAGGATTAAAAAAATAAAATTGAATTTCATGAAGTTTTGACCAAGTTAAGGCAGTTAGACATACAAGTTTTTTATATTTTTAAAAATTTGTAATAAAAAATTCATAATTAATGATTTACTTTGGAAAAAAATTACAAAAAAATATGCATCACATCGTGACATGAGTCCTCTAATTATTTATAAAATCTTATAAAAAAATATTATCATTTTATTGTGGTCAGGGTGGTCAGACAAACACCTACTTCTTATTTTTTCCCTGAAATTTAAGTACTACTACATTGAAATTTCAAATTTTCACCAAATAGATTTTTTTTTTAGACAAACCTAGTTTTTTAGAAACTAAATTCAATTTTATATAGATTATATTCTTACATATTTTTGAAATAATATAAATAAACTATTCAATTTTTTACATCAAGTTGCCTAACTCTGATTTTTCTAATTTTTTTGCCACTTAAGGGCTTGTTTTTTCCATGATGATCCTGCATATACCCTGCACAAAGGATAATAAAAGGTAGAATTAGATAATAATTTGACAAAGGGAAGGCCTATTTTAATGATAATATATTGGTTATAAAATGTAGGTTTACACAATATATCTATAACATATGAGAAAACATAGAAAATCCTATGATATTGCCATCAAGATTCAACCGTGTAGTTTTAGGAGTCAAACTCATTAACCCATGATGTTTCATGAGTAGTGGTTCAAAAGAACCCATCTCTCATGATAACAAATGGTCCACTTAGCACTCATTGCATCTAGATGATGCTCACAAAGGTGAAGCATTGGGACTTCTTGGGAGCTCACCCATCTCAGTACTACTCCAACTCTACATTATTATGAAACTCTAAAAGAATAATTTTTGGACATCCATGATTGGGTTCTAAAAGAATGATTAAAATAATGGAATCTATATGTTATTATAAAAGAAATAATTATTTATATTGATCATCAACCCCTAATATCTTTTAATTCATTGTCCAAATTTTAAGAATAATTTCATTTAAAATGGGCCTCATTTATTCAATAGTTTAACTTAGTCATTAAATATAAAAAGAGTAGTACAATTTTTTTTTGAGTCACCTTCCAGAAAAAAAGAATGATATATCTTATCTACATTTGTTGCAAATGAGGGTTGGAATTCTTTGTATTCATTTGATGGATCTTTTGGACTACTGATACATGGTCTACAACATCCCATTATCACCAACAAAACCCCCTTCTTAAGCAACACAATTCTAGAGATAGTTGGTTATATAAATTAAATTAATTTTGTGTTCTTATTAATGCTCCTATATTGTTACTAATTAAGCATGCACATTTTTCTTCTTATTGGGGACACTTTGTTACCATAAAAAATATACAAAATTTATAAAAATACTTAGATATTGGCCACAAATAGATGGTAAGACTAAATTGTTGAGTCAAACTTTAGTTTAGTCTCTTAGGATCTATGATAAAAATAATAATAAATAGATAACTATCTTCATGTTAAATTCATCATAGCTATGATCAGGCTAAACATGCCTCTATAAGCCATTCTCCTCTCAAGGTATATTGTGGATATCAACCTCTTGCACCCTATGAGATTTTAGCTGCTCTTTCTTCAACTTATTCATCACAACAACAAAATGAACATGACCAAGATTCTCATTTTATTAATAAAATAGCAAAGATTCATACACGATTACATGTAGATCTTCATAGTTAGGTTAAATATAAGAAAAATTATGATAAGTATTACATCCATTATAACTTTGTAATTGGTGATTTATATAGATAAACAAAGTTTCAAAGGCCAAAAATATCATAAGCTCAAGCATATTAGATATGGGACTTATACCATTATCCGATAAATAGGAGATAATGCTTCAAACTTGATCTTCCATCATAGTTTAGAATCAACATTATGTGGTAGATTTTAATCAATTAAAGTGATATGATCCACCTTACTTTGGAAGATGAAGTTCCTTTCTCTCTTAATTAGCATAATATTCTATATTATTAGTCTCCTTTGAATGTGAATACCTTTCTTGATGCCCACTCTTGCTCTAGACTAGGCATTGGACTACCACTACATACTTTTTTGGTTGTAAGGATACCCTATTGACCCAAGAAAATTATCTCATAGACATATTTTTCAGCAATAGTTTCATATAAATTGGTAGAAATTGATAAGGATTATCCCCTTTATATCCATGTCATTATAGTTAATATTTGACTAGTTAGTATATTAGAGTATGGTATTCTCATTATATATATTATTTGGTAGTCAAATATTATTATGATTTACATTAAATCTTCTAAAAGTGTATTTCTTCTAGAAATAAATTTATATTTATTTAAAATAAGTTATTTAAGATGTTATTGTGAGAACCTTTGTTGAAAAAATCTATCTTAGTTTTTTTTTCTTGTGTACTCATATCAAAAGATTAGATTATTAATATTATTATTGTGTTGTTTACCCTATGTTTCAACACTATGTAAAAATAATTCTTTTATTGAATCAAAAAATGTATATCGATTAAAAGACATGCTTATGTCAAGTGTCAATGTGAATGATATGTACATCATATGTGTAGATAGACTAACATAGACCTAGAGAAAAACCTTATATTTTATGGATGATTAATCAAGTTGTGAAGATATTTATTTCCTAGATAAATATAATGATAAAAGTTATAGATGCTCAAGGTGGTCAATAAATGTATAAAGAAACACAATTAGTTTTCCAAATGGTTGATTTAAAATTTAATTTCCATGATGACTATGTGATCCTAATATTTTGACTGTGAGGTGACATGGTACCCATTCTACATAAATTATGATTTTTCTTAAATTTTTGTGTTATAATATAAAATAAGATAAGATAGGTATTAAAGAGTCATATAAATATACAATGATTCAATAGAAACATTCATAAAGGAAGAGATCTAGATGTTTCTATAAGCCTATGATTTGGTAATTTAATATTGAAAATGTAGAAATAGTAGAAGCATGTGTTATGTCGAAATAATGATGAGCATTATCGTCAACTCTCTTTTTCTGTTAGATTTTGTTTGACATAGTAATAAATGAGAAAGTGAGGATGTTTCTAGAGGATGATTTTAACATTATGAATTTGAATTATATGACCTATATTAGGTTATCACATATTAATGAGAATAATATATAAGGGTTTTTTGACATATTATTTCCTACTATCTTTATTACTGATGAAGAAAAATGGTTGTAGCCATATAATAAGAGTATTTTTATACATGCACATGATTTACATCTAGGTAAGCTCAAGATAAGGTGGAGGGAGGAATGATAGAGAAGTGGTAAATTTTTTCATGAAAATAAAATTTAGTTGTACTTGGGATTAATGAATCAAAGAATTTTAGATGAAATTAAAAATTATGATCAAAATATGAAATTTAGGATTATGTTTTTGATTAGATAAGTAGGGGAGGGCCTTGATCCCATAAAAATCTTACAACAAAGAAGAAAAATCCATCAAAATAGATTGGAAAACAACAACTAGTTAGAAACAACAAAGAGCTAGAACATCGTTAGCAACCCAATAGGAACATCAAGTAAAGCATACAAACCAGCAACAATATTTGCATTAGGGCACATAGTCCACTTATCAAAACCAAAAACCGCATCCACAATAAAACTAACTAGAGGCCACTAACCATTAAGTATAGTCTTTAAAACATATTTCAAAGTCATACTAAGACAAGCATAAGGTAATGGGTCAGTGTAGGAACATGGGGTCCAAACTAGGCCCTTAAGTGGCAATGAAAATTGGGTATGCGCATGATCATCATGGAAAAAATAGGCCCTTAAGAGGCAAAAAATTTAGAAAAATTAGAGTTAGGAAGTTTGATGTAAAAATTTGAATAAGTTATCTATATTATTTCAAAAATATGTAAGAATATAATCTGTAGCAAATTGATTGTAATTTCTAAACTACTAGGTTTGTTTAAAAATAAATAAATCTATTTGGTGAAAATTTAAAATTTCAATGTAGCAATACTTAAATTTTAGGGAAAAAATAAAAAGTAGGTGTCTGTCTGACCACCCTAACCACAATAAAATGATGATATTTTTTTATAATATTTTAGATTTAAGTAGAGGAATCATGTCTTGATCTGATGCATATTTTTTTGTAATTTTTTCCAAGTAACAATTAATTATGAATTTTTATTACAACATTTAAAAAATATAAAAACTTTGTATGTTTGACCACCTTAACTTGGTCAAAACTTCATGAAATTCAAATTTTATTTCTTTAATCCTATAGTATGTGAAGTATAGAATGTGACACATGTTTTGGATTCAAAAAATATGATACCGCTTTGAAGCTATAGATATTTTTCAATTAGCCTATCTATTAGGACTTTAGTTGTAATTTGAATAGAAAATGAATAATAATTACTTATTAAATTCAAAGTAAAGCATAATTTATATTGGTGGAAAGCTAAGAATATCTTTGAAAAACCCTTTTTGTTTCATCAATTTTGGGTAAAAAAAAAGTTGTCAACCACATACCCATCATATTGCCACTTTTTGGCCCATCATGATCTTGCACATGTACCCAATCCAAAAGAAAAGTTGGGTAATTTGACATAAATATTTGAATAGGTTATTAACATAATTTGGAAAATATGTGAGAAGAAAATTTGTAGAAAATTGAATGTAGTCTCTAAGATACTAGTCCTCTTTTGGAAAAAAGTAAATCTATTTGGTAAAATTTTAAAATTTCAATACAATAGTACTAAATTTTCAAGAAAAAAATTAAAAGCAAGTTTATGTTTGACCAACCTAAGTACAAACAAAAATAACATTTTTTTTTAAACTTTCAATACAAGTAGAGGACACATGCCTGGATGTGACACATTTTTTTTTAATAAATTTTTTGCAAGTAAATAATTAGTTACAAATTTTTTATTAGAAATTTCCAAAAAATATTAAAACTTGTTTGTCTGACCACCATAACTTGGTCAAAAATTCATGAAAATCAATTTTTCTTTTTTTAAACCTATATTATGGGAATCATAGAATGTGTTGCATTTTTTGGATTCAAAAAATGTGAAATCATTTAAGAATTATAGTTTTTTTTTTTTAATCAGCCTATCAATTAGGACTTTAGTTAGAATGCATGTAGAAAATCAATAATAATTATCTATTTAATTCTAAATAAGTCATATCTTATATTGGTGGAAAGCTAAAATTTTTATCAATAGCCCTTTTCATTTCATCAAATTCGGATAAAAAAATGTTGTCAGCCACTTTTGGGTCATATCGCCACTTTTTGGGCCCCTATGATCCTGCACTCACCCTAATATACTAAACTAGTCTAAGAGTAAAAAAGCAATATTAAAAACCATACATATAAAGGCACTACATCCAAAGAGTTTTAAACAAAACAAAAACATAGAGAAAAAATAGTAGATTAAGAGTCTATGATAAGACTCTAGTTGTCTTGAAGATTCACCACAACACCCGACCAACTCTCATTGATCACCTTGTTCTTAGGCTTATTAGCTTCAATCTTTCAAATAGATAAATGTAGGATTATGTTTCTAGTTTTAAAATATGTAATTTATTCTAATACCAAAATTATACATTTTGGTTAAATAAAGGATGTACAACTGAACCTTTTATTTCTATTATTATGGATAAAAAATGATTCTCTATATAAACAACCTAAGGGCTATTAAATGCAAGTTTTTTTATTTTTCTTTCTTAAAAAAAGTGTAATTAATGTTTAGGTGTGGAATGGATTTTTTCAACTTTTTTTTATTATCAATTATTTGATATGAATTAGGTATAATGGTCCAAACACTTATGTATGGATTCCTTCACCTAACTTAAATAATCATAACATTTCTCAAATGTGTAAAGAATAACATCTAGTTTGGGTTCATATAGTTTTAAAAAATAGATTTGAAAATAAAATTTTATCAAGAAAATATATATATATA